>CM033642.1:223466543-223487217 GCA_019512145.1 Engystomops pustulosus
GATAGATAGATGACAGGTGATGGATAGATAGATAGATGACAGGTGATGGATAGATAGATATGAGATATATATATATACGATGGATAGATATGAGATAGATAGATTAGATAGATATGAGATAGATAGATGACAGGTGATGGATTGATAGAGGGATAGATATGAGATATATATATATATACGATGGATAGATATGAGATATATATATACGATGGATAGATATGAGATAGATAGATTAGATAAATATGAGATAGATAGATAGATAGATGACAGGTGATGGATTGATAGAGGGATAGATGACAGGTGATGGATTGATAGATAGATGACAGAAGATAGACAGATAGATAATAGAACTTGGATAGATAAATAGGTGACAGCTAAGTATAAAAAGTGTGCCGCGGCTCAAAAAAGGTTGAAAATCACTGCTCTAGAGCGACGAAGGGTCTGATTGAGGAAAGTGGGACCCCATCGGAATCCTAATTTTCATTATCTGTGGGGGTCTCATCACTTAGACCCCTTCGATCAGCAAGTTAGGCCCTATCCTGTGGGTAAGGCTTAAGTTGTATTTGTGGGAAAACCTATTTCAGTGGTGGCGAACCTATGGCACGGGTGCCAGAGGTGGCACTCAGAGCCCTTTCTGTGGGCACTCAGGCCTTCACCCCAGGACAGAGTTCACCAAACAGGACCAAATCTATCAAATCTTCCAGCAGTCCAAAGCAATTTAAGAGATGCTGCTCTCAGTTTTATTTTACATTGACTGTTTGGAACTGCTTGAAAAGTGAGAAGGTGTAAATAGAACTGCATTATCTTTGTAGGTCATCCTGCTACATCCACCATTCTTTCTGTACAGAGAGACCCTGCAGAGAAGCTACAATGATGGTCTGAATTTGCCCACCTTCTTTCAACTGTATTGGTGGCCTCAGGCGGCCGATACAATTGAAAGAAGTGGAAGAACAGGTAACAGTAAGTTACTGCTTAAAATGCCTTGCTGGCACTTCACGGTAAATAAGTGGAATTTGGTTGTAGTTTGGGCACTCTGTCTCTAAAAGGTTCGCCATCACTGACCTATTTAAAGGAAATCTACCATTTAAAATCAAGCATGATAAACCAGGGACACGTACTCATAGATCCAGGCACTTCTTTTATTTGTTATCCATGACCTCCTTATTTCTAAAATCAACTTTTTAAATTCTGAAGGGAGTTACCAGAGCCCTGTGCTATGGCTTCACGTGATGTTACACTTCCCCTGCTCCCTCAGCACGTCCCCCCCCCCTCCCTCTGCCTGCTGTAATCTCACACAGTAAGAGGGGTAAGTGGCAAGTGGCCTGCAAAGCTACATGGTGGAGCTCTGGTAATGCCCTAGAGCTCTTCTGGCTGATAAGAATAATTTATGAAGTTGATTTTAGAAGGAAGGAGGCCATGTATAACAAATATAAGAGGATTACCACAGTCACGGTGCCTGGATCTATGAGTAAGTGTCCCTGATTTATCATTATAAATTCAGATTTTCGATAGATTTCCTTAATTGCACGTAGGTATCTGACTGTTCAGCACTGACTGTTTATGCGGTCAAGCAGCATTCAGACACCTCCCTTGGATTCCTTATTATGACTGTAATTGAACGTCTTGTGATGTTTTTTTTTCTTTATTAGATTTGGACATGACATTTATTGAGCTGCTCATCTCCTGACCGGATATTGGCCTCCCTTGCTCAGTTTGCAGCGCTAGATAATTCCATTTGGCATCTTTTATGATGATCATATACAATGTAATAACTACAGTGACTACAAGTGATCATCGCTGACCTGAGTTATTGTCAATTGTGCATAGACTACGTGTAATGTTCTACCGAGTTTATTATGAGCAATCGTCTTGGTAGATGATGGGAATTTCTTGCCTTTGCACATCGTGAGATTTGGTAAAAGAAAAGCATGTTACGTAGATCCACCTTATAAAGTACTAATCAAAAACTTGTATACATCATACTGGTAAAAAATAAACAATTAAAGCACTTTGGGACTGTTCTACCATAATACTTGTGGTTGCTTTACATACAGCTCTTGGATAATGGGGCACATAATGGGGCCGCCGGAGTTCACGAGGTACGGACTGTCCGACGATCATGCACTCTGGCACGATTCACTAAGATCATGCGCCCGATATCCTGAACGTGTCGCTTCCCCGCTGGGGCCGGCCGGAGTTTACCGTCTTCTTCCTGGTGTATGTAACTGCATTGTCTTGCGACACAATTTGAATCTTAAATCCCGCTCTCAGTCCGAATCAGTCGGAAAGTCCGGCGGCCCGCCCCCCAATTTCTGTTGCATGAAAGCCAGCGCAGCTGCGCCACAATTCGATTACGTGCGACACAATCCCCTGCTAAATACCTGTCACAGCAGCACAAATCCCGAAACCCATAAACAGTCCGACGAAAGTGCGAGCCGCGACTGATTACCTATATATCAGCTGGAAAAAAAAAGCTTGATAGCTCCACTGTATAGAACCAATAGATCCTGTATAGAAAAGTTTAGGAGGATTTAAGATAATGGGGCACATTTACTAAGGGTCTAAACAGTGCATTTTCGTCGGGTCTTGCAGGTTTTTTCCGTTTTGCGCTGTATTGCCCCGGATTTTTGGCGCACATGATCGCATTGTGGTCACAAACTGGGGGGCGTGGACGTCGGACAACCTGACTGATTCAGACAAACCGCGGAATTTAAAAAGCAAATTGTGTCACAAGATCAGCACTTACATGCACCGGGAAGAAGAAGGTGAACTCTGGCGGACCTTAGCAGGGAAGCGACACATGCAGGAAGTTGGACGCACAATCTTATTGAATCGCGGCAGACCCAAATCCTCGTCGGACAACGCACAGTGGGAATCGCGGGTCGGGTAAGTAAATGTGCCCCAATATGACTCTTTTCATCACATTTTCACATGTGATGAGTAACTTCTAATGGTTGCAGGGAAAATGTCACTTCAGTGTGTTCGGTTCCATAGCACAATCATTTTCTGTCATATTAACCCCCAATGACTTGACCATTTTGCTGCTCTTTGCCACAGACAATTTTTTCAAATCTGACATGTGTTGTTATAACTTTGGGATGCTTTAACATACCCAGGAGTTTTTGAGATTGCTTTCTCCTGACATGTTAGTTGAAAAATTTGGGTAGTATGTTTTGCACTTAATTATGAAAAAAACGGATATTTGACAAAAATGTAAAAAAAATTCTCGATTTTCAAAATGTTACATTTTCTACTTGACAAGTTGTCATTACACCAAAATAACTTGATAACTTAAGTTTACTGCTTATGTTTACATGGTTTTTTTTATGTGTGGTCTCATTTTGTAGAATGTTATGGGGCTTAGAACTTTAGGGGCGATCTTTCACATTTTCATAAAAAACGGCAAATCATACTTTTGAGGGACTTGTTCAGTTTTCAAGTCACTTTGAGAAGCCTAAATAATATTAATATAATATAAATAATAATAAAATACCATTAATTAACCCATTTTATAAACTACACTCCTCAATGTATGGGAAAACAACTTTTACGAAGTTTGTTAATCCTTTAATTGTTTCACAGGGGTTAAAACAAAATCAGATGCAATTTTGAAATTTTAATTTTATTTTTTGATAAATTAATGTATTTTTTAAAATAAAATGTAAACATTCTTAGTGGATAAAATACAAAAAAGGCTCCACAAAGTTTAAAAACCAATCACTCCTGAGTATAACAATCCCCCATATGTGGTGGTAATTGAAGGGAAGGCGCACCATTCCGTGAAGATTATGCATTGTCACTTTTTAATGGCTATACAAATTAATTTTTTTTGGCAATCTGTACATACAAGGGCTTATATTCTGCAAGATTAGATGCATTTTACAAATATTTCGTTTAAGTGAGTCTTCAGCTTATTGATGAGTCTTCGTTATAGGGGTTGTCCAAGACCCTATGAAAACTACATATGTGGCCAGGAGGGGGCTGCTTTAAAAAATAAACTTGTACTTACCTCCAGGGTCTCTCCTGGTGGACCACTCTGCCGTCTCTCCAGTCCGTGTCCCTGTTTGTTTACAGGTTAATGAAAGCTGCACTGGGAACAGCTTCCGGCCAGCCGAAGTGACCGGCCACCTCGCCCGGCCAGAAGCTGTTCACGGATCAGAGAAGCAGCGCTGCGGGATGCCAGGAGGGACCGCGGAGATAAGTACAACTTTATTTTTTAATGCAGCCCCCCAATGGCCACGTATGTAATTTTCATAGGGTCTAAGACAACCCCTTTAACTTTTCAATGTGTGGAGGACAAGAAAATCATCAATTCTTGTTTCACTATACCATAAAAATAATATGTTATCTTTATTTTATGGATTACTACAATTGCTGTGATACTTCATTTATATCGTCTTTTTTTAAAATATATTTTTACAATTTTACTGAAGATTAATATAGAGAAAATCTCATTTGTTTTAGTATTGCCAAAGGAATAACGTTAGTATTTTTCGGTTGACAGAGCTGGTTGAGGGCTTATTTTTTGCATGAGGAGTTGTTCTTTTCAGCGGTATCATTTTGGCACACAACTTTTTTGATCACTTTTTAGTGAAAGGATTTGATGAAAAATTAAAATTTTTGGAAAGTTTTTCAGATTTTATCTTCCCGGTGTTCTCCAAGTGGGTCCAATTATGTTCAGAGACAATTATATTGCAGAGGAAATGAATCACATAGTGGCTGACGGACCATATTCACTGATCTCACCTAAACCGGTCCTGGTACAGCCAAGGAGGGGGATAAACAAGACCGTTATAGCCTCTATGGCAATGTAGTGAGAAGTGAACACACATTCCTCTATGCCTAGTACATAGAATATTACATAAATAATAACGCTGCCTAAACATTTGACTAAATATGATTTAACACTGTTGCCATGGAAACCTGTCCTGACTCCAGGATGTCAGAGATGGAACCCACTGGTTTGTTACAATGTAGCAGCGTCTATATTTTGCTGTGAGCTTATACTGACACACGGTGGCCAAAAATATTCAGTTTTTCTCATACAAATGTAAAAAATTTTACTCTAACATTTGGTATGACATTTTGACATTTCAATTTTTGTCTTGAATATTTGAAATAAATATAGAAAAACAATATGGAAAGAAAGCTAAAAAAAAATGCAACCTCGACTTTTAATATCCACTGCAAATATTCCAAGATTTACTACCATATATAAAGAAACATACTCTATAGAAGTAGGCACTTGGCACGTGGTCAGAACACCACTTAGCACCTTTTACGCACAGGCGCCTTCATGCTTTCATGACTCCAATTAAGTTTTTTTTTTCTTTTTGTAACAAGCTTGTTTGCTGCTAAAAGTGTGACCTAAGCAGAAAATGAAACACCCAACATCTACCAAAACAGAAGTATAAAATGTGAATGTCTCTATATGCACAAATCTTTACAAAAAGGATTGTTTCTGTTTATATGTTATAAATGTCGGGAAAACCTCGACTTATAACTAAAAACGGAAAAAACTTAATGAACCCTTTCACTTTATACTTGACTATTTATTTTAAGGATAGGCCACCAATAAGATAAGTGGGAGGACAGCAGGCAGCCCCCCCAAAAGATCAAGAATCAGACAACTCTAGTCTCAGCTTAGCTCTCTTTCAAATGAATGGGGGCTGGCAGTGGCATAACTATAACGGTAGCAGCTATAGCAGCAGCTATAGGGCCCACAGTGTCACGGGGCCTCCGGCATTTGACCTGACACACTGAAGTATGGAGAATGTGCACCAGAACAAGTCATATCTTCAACAATACACACCGTAAAATGTTGGGAGAGCGAGAGTAGGCACCTGAGTCTCCCCATTCCAATTGGTTACCACAATTCCCCAACTAACACTCCATTTTGGTGTGTCGAGGTGGGGAGCAAGCGGGACAGGGTTGTGAATGCCAGGCCAGCTGGATTTACTTTAGTGTACACCGGAAAACCAGTGGAGAATATAGCAAAAAACTCTCCTAGTTCAGACCTGACCTACAGGTCCAAATTGGTGAAGTTTGCACCCATATTTACTCAGGAGGTAGGAGCCTCTTAGAAGATATGAACACTGGTGTTTAAAGGACATATACCACCAGGATGAGGTATTGTAAACCAAGCACACTGACATACTGGTGTGTGTCCCCTCTGGCAGGATCCAATTTTCTTTTAGCTTCTTATGCCCTTCAAGCAAAACAAGCTACAAAAAATATGCAAATGATTCTGAGGGACTCCAGGCTACATTAACACCTATAGTGCCCAGGCTCATTTGAATAATTTAAATAGCCTTTTTTTTTGTGTGCTTGGTTTACAATACTTCATCCTGGTGGTAGATGTCCTTTAAAACAGCAGTCTTATTGTATTTCCCCCTTATGTATTAGTATCTGAGAATAGATGATCGGATGATCTGGCTGTTAAAAAGCCACCAACCTGAAACTGTTGAACTATTTGGTTTTCCTATATTAATAAAGTGTGTGATAATGTCTAGACACCATGCTCTACATGTTTGTCCTTTTATAATGTTTTCTATGCTTTGGGGTAATAAGAAAGTTGATTGTTAACAATCATTGGATATAAATACAATTCCTGATGTACAGAAATGTGTTTCAGCTAAGCAAAATGTATATGCCTTGTTTTCTAGCAATAATCCCTGTCACTATGACTATAGGGGACAGAGGTTTTTGATGAAATGAAATATATAAAATGTATTCATGCTTATTTAGGTGGTACATGGCTTGGTGCCACTAATTTGACACTGTGTCACAATGCTGGTCGATGGGGTCTTATAAAAGGGACATTATAAAGCCATTCTGGGGAAAACAGAGGAGAACAGCAGAGTCATGCCATCCTTACTAGCCCCTCTCTCTTGCTTTACAAAGATAACTAAGATTTTCAAATGTATAGAAAAGAGTTCCCATTTTGGGGTGCTCTAGTTTGGGTTCCAGATTTGTCATTTACAGACCCAGGGCCAATCTGCCCCTTCCAGGAATTTTTCAAATCATCTAAAACCACTTAGTGATTCATTAAGGATGTATTCTAAGAAAGTGCATCCAAGATACCAACATATGTCCTTGCCATGGTTAGGGTGTTAGTGAAAGTTTTCTGCATTGACAGACACGTGAAACATCTCAAATGGAGACATCATTGGTGGTAAAGGTGGTTGATGACAAAATATTGTTACCTGTTCTGCTTCAGGTGTAACTTCCCGTCTCTTGGGTGGCTGTCCTGCACCAGGTCGGAATGCTCCCATAGGAATATTCAGATTAGCCTGAAAGATAATGCAGTCCATTAGTAGTTGCATTACCTTTCAGAATTCTACAACTTACTTTATTGGTACTACACACATACAAACACTTGGCTAGTAAGTACATAAAGTGAACCTGACACTTGTCAAAATACAACACCAAAAATATTCAATGTCAGAACCATATGAGGAAACACTATATCATCTTTATTATATCAAAGTTTCAAAAACATAAACACACATGTAAACATGAGCATCCGCATTGAAGAGACTGGTGGCTAGACTTTATCATGCATCAATTTAGTGACACCAAGTGGTCAAATAAAGGAATGACATGCTACATAGTAAGGCAAGGAAGAAAATAATGTGGCACATTTACTAAGGGTCCGCGGACCGCATTTTCGTCGGGTTTCCCAACGATTTCCGTGTTGCGCCGCATTTAACAGGGGTTTTTGGCGCACGCAAACGGATTTTGGCCAACTTTCATTCTACGCAAATCGGGGGACGTGGCCGTCAGACAACCCGACGGATTCACACTACGCGCGGGATTTAAAATTCTAATTGTGTCGCAAGACACGCACTTACAAGCACCGGGAAGAAGAAGGTGAACTCTGGCGGACCTCAGCGCAGAAGCGACAGATGCAGGAAATCGGGCGCACAAGCTACGTGAAACGCGGCAGATCCGAATCCTCGTCGGACAACACACCTCGGGGATCGCGACATGACAGGTAAGTAAATGTGACCCAATGTGTTCCAGTGTACAAAGTCGCTGGCTCTGGTGTAGGATGTTTGTATTTGATACTAACTATTGCATCTTTGATAACTAATATGTAATGTGTTACGTGTCTTTGTTTTTGGGAATTTTGTGTATAATAAAGTCTTACAATCAGTCTCTTTAGTACAGATGTTCATATTTGCACTTATATAAATGGGCCACATTTATTAAAGTATTTGCGCCAGTTTTCTGTCTGATTTTGCACTGAAAAGAACTGCTTGTACATGTATTTATAAAGTGTCTGTGCCAGTTTTGTGTCATGGCTGAACTATGTCCGACAAGACAGAAAAAAGGAGCACCAAAAGGGGCTGTGACTGCTTAGTCGGACAGTGCACCACAATTCTGCAGCATGTCAACCCGAAAAAAAAGGTGCGCACTTCTCAAGCATTGCAGGGAGCTACAGATTCCAGTTTGCACTTTTTTTGATAAATGTGCAGTTTGCCTGTGTAGTGTGCAGAGGGAGCCTGATTCATGATTTGTGGCGCGCCTGTTCTTCATGAATCACAGCCCCGACAGAGTGCCCCAACCTTTTTTTTTGGTGCACCTTTCACGTGGTTCATGCGACACACTTCTGTCAGATTTTGCATGTTAAATGTGGTGCATGGTGATGAAATTTGTGTCCCGTGAAGAACATACTGGGGCTCATTTACTAAGGGTCGCGGATCGCCTGACTTTTCATCTTTTTGGGGATTTGTACGGCTTGGACAGGTTTTTAACAGGTGTCTGCGCTGAGATTGTGTCTCACTGATCGGATTTTGGCGCAGCTGCCACAATGTGACACAAATGGGGGGGAATGCCGTTGGCTGTTCTGACTGATTCGGACTGAGCACAAATTGTGTCGCAAGACAATGCACTTACATACACCACTTAAAAGAAGGTGAACTCTGTCAGACCTGAGCGGGGAAGTGACACATGCAGGATATCGGGCGCACGATCTTAGTGAATTTCAGCACAGTGCATTATCGTCGGACAATGCACTTTCGATGAACTCCGTCTGACGGGTAAGTAAATGATCCCCACTGAGTGGGACACCTTTTAATACATGTGCAAGCAATTTGCACATAAAAGAAGTCCAACAGAAAACTGGCACAAGGACCTTAGTAAATGTGCCCCAACGTGTTTTGCTTTCTGTTGTGGTTCCAGCATAATTGTTTTTCTGTGTAATAATTATTATTTATCAGCAATTTCCTTGAACATGTATAGTAAAGCATTGGTGAGATGTTCAGAGTTTTATACAAGCTTTTCACTGTAACACCCTTTAATAAAAGTTGTATAACATCACTGCATTCCCTCTAGTGGTGCGGCCCTATATGCTGCTGTTTAAAACTATGGATGAAAAACTGACCTGCATTATAACGGGCTGGGGGGATATGAAGGAAACAAAACTTTACCAGGGTTTCCTATTTCATATCCTATAAATAGATACTTCCCCAGATAATACATCTATCATCAGAAGGTACCCTATAAATACATAGACATTTCCATTCCTTGTGATTGGCTCCTGTGGGAAATAAAATAACTGGCAACTGTGCTGCGCTACAATTAGTAAGGATAATCTTTCTGTTATGAGCACTGCGGGTCCCAGTTCGGATGGTACGTGAGGCAGCAGATATGGAAAATTAGGAGGGATACTATTTACACCGGCTGGAGACTTCCCTGAGCGTACACTCATTGGAGGCCGGGGGGGGGGGTTGCAATACTTTACATCCGTCCCCATTGTTTCAAATGATTTCTGCCGAACGTATACATAACTTAACAGGAGAGAACAACATAGAAAGATTGAGCTTGCTACATCTGGGGCAAAGTGGATGCCTCCTCTGCCTATATATCAGTATAGGGGCATATTAAGACTGCTATGGGCCCTGGGCTGTATGAATATTATAGCCCCTACATGTCTGGAAGTCACATCCTACATATGGTACTAGAATCAAGCTTCTTAGGGAATGAAGGATGCGTCCCTTCTGCCTGCTTTCACTTTGCAATTTCAGGACCTTTGGAGGACCTTCAAAGGTCCTGAAATGACTCTTGTGTACATGTGTACTGAGAAGAGGAATCCAAAAAAGTAATATAAAGCCAGGAAATAACAGATGTAATTGAAATTTATTGAAGCATCAAGCAAAAAATCCAAGTTACAAAGGCTTTAGTCCATGTGTCTCAGGCTAACAAATGCCCAAGTTATGAGTAAGGGCATTTGTTAGCCTGAAACGCGCAGACTAAAGCCTTTGTATCTACAATGTTTTGCTTGATGCTTCAGTAAAGTTCAATTACACCTGTTATTTCCTGGCTGGAAACAATTTTCTTGCATTTGTGCTTTTGGCTATAGCAGCGGGGCTTTCTGTGCCACAAGGAGATCAAGGTGAAAGGAGCGAGGGTGAGCTGGTTTTTCCATTATTAAGTACTTAGAGGATAAACGTATGTATCAGGATTTCATGGGTGAAGGCCGTTCTCAGTGTAACTTTGTTGGTGTTTTGGGTGGCCATTGGCCCTCAGGAAGGCTTAGGTCACGGGCTACCAACTAAAACGCTTATATTATAATCCACTACTGGCTCAGTGTATATGCGGGGAGCCTTTGGATAAATTCTGTTGGAGTCCCCTTGTAGGGGATAGCGTGTCCAGTGGATTGGTTGGGATGTAATACAACATTTTATCTGAAGGGGGCAGGAAAGAAAGGCCATCTGGCACAAGGTTTCTGAAGCTCTGGCTGGAGTAGGTTGACTTTAAGAAGAGAGAAAAGCTTTATAAGCTCAGACTAACTGTCTGATGCTAGGTCACAATAAAATCTTCTAATACAAGAGTCTCCCTGCGGATTATACTCCTCTGTGTATTCTTCTGTTACACAATGAGGCTTTTACAGGCTACATAATTGTGATGATTTTGTAGTGCTTCAGTTTGCATCGGGCTGTGGCAGGTTTTACAGAAGACAAGGCACAGGTGTACGGTTACCATTACCCATTATATAAAAGAGTGGAAAAATAGAGATTGTTAAAAAAGATATCATATGGAGTGGTGAATAATGAGAAAGTAGGTGAAGAATTGCTCATATATGGAAAACTAGGACATAGACTGCACACGGCAGGGCACTGGAGAGGAGGAAGCATGAGCGCTGCTCACCTCCTCTCCAAAGGAAATAGCGCCGCAGGCCGTTCTTATAGCCAAAGAAAGTGGCAACGGCACGGTACGGTGAGCACATGCTGTGTCTATGGGGATGTATATTCAGCCGCAACTTGTGGCTGGACATACGTCCACACAACGGTGTGCATGCAGCCTAGCATATATTATACATACATCATGGATTTTTCCTACAAATCAACACTGATTACTGACATTAGGGGTAAAAAGCAACATGGGGAATTTGTCAAGACTGGGTGCATCGTAACACACAACTCACAGGTTATACTATGAGTCTACTACACCCCGCCCCATGCCCCTCCAATTGCACTTCTAAAAAAGTGGCATGTAGGTGGCGATAGGGGCAAAATGTCACAATGCCTGGCATTCACCCATGAAATCCTCGTACATCTCTTCCTGCTCTCAATACACATGTACACAAGAGCCATATCAGGACCTTTGAAGGTCCTCCAAGGGTCCTGAAAGCAGACAGTAAAAGTGTGCTTTTGGCTCCAGCAGCGGGGCTTTCCATGCCACAAGGAAATCAAGGTGAAAGGAGTGAGGGTGAGCTGGTTTTTCTATTATTAAATATTGAGAGGAGAAACATATGTATGAGGAAGGCCATTCTCAGTGTAACTTTGTGGGTGGTTTGGGTGGCCATGGGCCCTCAGGAAGGCTTAGGCCACGGCTAGCCTCTGCCAGAAATTAGCATATTAGTTAGATAAACTGTAGTTTAATGTAGAAAGTATTTTAGTATTAGCTAAAGATAGATTAGGGTTTAGAAGGTCAGTAGGAACTTGTCATCAAATCTACTTTAATAGGTAGATTTCTTATTGCAGGTATTCTTTAAAGGGGTATTACCAGTATGTATTGTTATCCATAACAATCTGACAGTTAGCCAAATGCTGAGACCTTCACGATCACAGGAAACAATCCCCACCGATCACAATAATATGGGTTCCATTATAACTTATTGATGTCCTGTCTCCTAATTCAATACTATGGGTACGTTGAAAATTGAGCACCACAACGCTCTATGAGAGTGCCGGAGTGTGGTTTGCAATTTCTAACACTTTAGCCGGAGTAACAGGACACATCCTTGACCGGCCTCTCCATCAATTAGTGATAACAAGACCCCTGTTCCCGTGATCTGTGGTGGGTCGGTTCTCCTTATTGTTATAAATCAATCTTGGAATAACTCAAGACCAGCATTTTGACCTAAAAGTGTGTTGCACAACATTAATAAATCTGGCTTATTTTAAGGACTATAATTAGCCAAAGTCCATTTGTTGAACACTTTGGAAAACACTCCATCAAATCTAAAATTTGGGGTACTTTTTTGGACATAACAAACGTACAAGGAGCCATTGCATAAAAAAATAAAACTGCAAAACCTATAAATAAATTATATATAAATATATGTATTACGTAATGGGAAAAAATAAAACATTTTTGGTGAATTTAAGTATGAAAATCTTATTGCTGTCCACTATTCTAGATAATATTGATAGCATAAGTAAAAACATACAAACATAACACACAAGCTAACAGCAAATGTACAGGGCATGCCAACAATCACGAGCTGTCACATACCTGGAGAGATTTGACATTTGATGCCGACTGTTTCGACATTTTCTAAGCTGAGATCTTCCTGCAAACAAAGTTCAAAGATTCAGATTATAGATATCTGTGTGATGCTCATTCACTTCATGGGCGATGACAACCTGTATCTCACTTTCCCAGTTGCTTGGATACTTCCACCAATTATATGTTGTAGTAAGAACACCTGAGCTCCGCTGTTTAATATTTAACACAACGTACATTTACTACACATTCACCACATCTAGGCAACTCTGCAAAGCTAGATGCAATTCACACCGGACATGTCATCTGCTCCATGGAATCTTCTAGGCATCGGATGATGCATGAATACATATGGATGCCGAATATGGGTAAAGTTTTTATCCGTCGTATCAGTTTTCCATTTGTTGTCTCATTGATTTCAATGTCAAAAATGACAAAAAAGTGATCATTCTGTTGTCCTGCATTGAACTTACCGAGACGACATCTGTCTCATGTGTCATTATCATCTTCCATATCCGTCATCTCAATGACTGAAGTGTAAGGAATAGGATGACATATGGGACAATGGAGAATCAATAGCTTTGAAAGAGATGATACTACCTGTATGTTCATTCATGAACAATGAAACACCTCGCCAGTGGCCTGATTTGGCACATTGTTAAAGGGGTTGTCCTCTTTCCACTTTCATGTTGTCCATCACAGACCTGTCCGCTAGGAGTAAACACAGAAGCTTTCTATAGCAGGACAGCAAGCAGAGATGTAAAAACCATGAGAAATAGATACAGAAAGTGTATTGGAAAATTGGAAAACTTTTCCTTACACAAACCATATCACTAATCTGCTGAAAGTGGACAACCCCTTTAAAGCTTACTATTCCATTGTTTACTATTGAATAGGCGTATTTTTTTCTTTGTAGGCTAAGGACCGATTTGGCAAGCCGTGTGCAGCGCTGCGTAATCTGTAAGTGCTATATAAATAAAGAATTATTATTATTATTATTAAAGGGGTATTCCAGAAATCAGCATAATTCATATAGAAATCAGTCATTAAAATATAAGCTAATGTGTAATTAGTTGTTATTTAAAATTTTGCTCCCCTTAGCAGAAAATGCTGATGACATACACTCTAATGGAGAATTAAAATGCTACTGGCCCTTTAATCGGTCCGTTAATTTCCTCCGCGCGGTCCGTCGCAGAACAGAAGATGGCCGCTGGTCACATGTCCACATCACATGTCCTGCACCTGCCTGGGCCGGTCATGTGATCACCACTAAGTTTGGCTGTAGTCGGTTGGTTGCAGCGCAACCAGTATGGTCAGTGTTTTGGTGATGGCAGTTACACATCATAACTATGGTAACAGTGCAAGAAAACCTGTTACATCATCACTAGGAGCAGCGCCTGAGAGGTAGGAGGAGTTCCTGAGAACTAAAGGATCATGGGACTTGTATTTTCCAGTGGCGGCCATCTTGGTGATAACTCCACCTACTTTAGAGAGGACATAAAATGTTGTGAATCATAAAATCAAACTATTTAAGCTCCGTTTTGTGACTAATGACATTGAGTATTGTTGTATTCATTTATTTATATCATCATGGGTTTTTGTGTCAGACGTTCATATTCCTGGAAAACCCCTTTAAGGACAGATAGGATAAAATTGCCATGGGTTAAGGTTGAACCTGCTGTTTTTGGACGGTTCATCTGCTTATCTTTTGTGAATGTCTCCTGAGACATCAGAGGTTGGTGGAGTTAAGAATCTGTTGAAATTCAGCTGCCCAATTGTTTTGTTCCTTTTCCAAGATGATCAATCATTTGTATAAAAAGTTTGGAGCGATAGTTGTCTCATTTTATTTGGGGATCTTTATTACTTGTAAAGTGCTTGTGATTTACAGTTCCAGCATAGTGGATGGAGTGTAACCCCAATGTTCTGGCATTTTCTGTTCTGAAGCTGTTTGACAAAAATCTCAGCAGAGATGAAGTGGGCGGAGACTAACCCCTTTATGTATGTGCCCTGAAGTTGTTTCACTCTGCCCACGGTTCCCATGATACCTTGTGTCCTTTGAATCAGTAACTTCAGTGAGATTTCAACAGATAAATCCACAGAACACTGCACAGCAAACATACAGGGTGTATATGGTGAAGCCTGGCACCTTCCATCAAAATCAGAAGTAAAACGGTTACCTGAAGTGTATAGTCTATGCTGTGTGAACACTAAGGGTTAATAGATTCTTGTAGAAAGTTGGAGGAGATGCAGCATGAGGTGAAGAGGAAGATGAATAAAGTTATGTAGGATCATAGACTGGAATTAAGGGACTGATAGGGAACAGGGAAGATCTTGTACCTCACTATTCTGTATCCTCAGCACTGAACACATTCAGCTCTGCTATAAGCACAGAGAGCAATGTCACATGACCTGCCCCTCTTTCCTCCTTTGTTAACAGTGATAAGCAGCCCCTCCCCTCTTTCAGTCCCGTATCTTGTTTGCAAATCTACAGTTCATAAGAGGAACCAGCACAGCCAAGAGACAAGCTACTGCAAGAGCCATGTTAAACTGCAGAAGATAGCAAAAAAAACAAAAACTGCTTCACATAGGTAATCAAGATAATAGGCAAAGTTGATCTCACCCACATGCTGTGTAAAACCCTTCCCATGAAAACTAATATATACTGCAGGTTTTAGAGGGCTTGGAGTGACCGCCGTGTATGGAGTGGTATTGCCACTGTTCTATTTACATATGCCTCCGACATAGGGCCCCCAGAGGCATTTGCAGACCTCCACTCTTCTGATCATTGGGGGTTCAGCAGCTAGAACCCCAAGATGCATATACTTATTTTCTATCCTTTGAACAGAAGTTAAGTGCCTATAGCAGGAAATCCCTTTAAGGTTTGTTCCACTGCATATTAAAATTTAGTAAATGCGTCCAAGAAGTGTAATTGATACATTGGGGCACATTTATCAAAGTGTTTGCTCCAGTTTTTGTCTGATTTTGCACTGAAAAGAATGTGTAACTGCTTGCACATATATTTCAAGCATGTGAGTGTCAGTATTGTGTCGCAGCAGCACTATACTTGACATATGACAAAATTCTGCACCTAAAGCAGCATTCGAGTGCAGAGTCAGACCGTGCACCACATTTATAACTGGGACTCAACAGAATTGTGTTGCACATTCTATGCTAAAGGTGTACCAACAAAAAAATTGGTCCACACTTTCCGAGAAGTGCAGGGGGCGCCACATTAATGAAGACCGTATGCCACTTTTCATGAAACTGAAGCACCCTGCATGCTCCACAGGCAAACTGCACATTTAATACTTTTGATAAATGTGGCTACATTCATTTTATGGCATCTCAGTAGACATCATTCTATTTTAAGGGGAATGCATTGCTTATAAGGACGAAAAAAGAAGGCGTCCTTCGGCACCAGCTTGAGTAAAAAGTCTTTAAAGCTTATTCATAGCAAAAAAGTAGTAAAAACAAATAACATAGTGGAAAAATAACAAAACATGATAAAAACATGTTTGTACAAACAGGACTGGGTAAAAAAAAAATACTTACCCATCTTGTACCATAATGACCTTTTGAAACACATTTTAGACAATGGCAGTAATTTTGTCCCCACCAGAGCTGTTACACTTGGCAATTTACTTTCACCCAATGTTTTCATCTCTAAAGAACTACAAACTCCCTGGCTTACCCATAAAGGCAGCTTTTGCTGCGGTGGTACTAGATGTAATATTTGTAAACTCATGCCCAAAACTCACACCTTCAAATCTTACAGTAACGGCAAAAGTTTCTCTATCTACAGTTACATTAATTGTGAAACTAGTTGGGTCATTTATGTTATTGAATGTACCCAGTGCTGTCTCCAATACAGGCAGTCCCCGGGTTACATACAAGATAGGGTCTGTAGGTTTGTTCTTAAGTTGAGTTTGTATGTAAGTCGGAACTGTATATTTTATCATTGTAATCCCAGCCAGAACTTTTTTGGTCTCTGTGACAATTGGATTTTAAAAATGTTGGGTTGTCATAAGAATCAGGATTAACACTAAAGCTTCATTACAGACACATTTGATAACTGTTACAGCTGATCATTGTAGCCTAGGACTAAAGTACCATAAATTACCAATATCCAGGGGTCCGTTTGTAACTAGGGGTCGTATGTAAGTCGAGTGTTCTTAAGTAGGGGACCGCCTGTATGTAGGATGCACAGCCAGGAAACTTAAAGACCGTATCTCAGAACATATTACAGGAGCCAACCCGAGAACACTTGCTAGCACCCGGAGTATCACAGGCGCTTCCAAACACTTTCGTGACTCACATGCAGTACATACAGTACATGCGGGTTACAGCAATAGATCGAGTTTTTTCCAACAAAAGAGGTGGAGATAGAAACAAACAGCTGTATCTCAGAGAGGTTAAGTAGATTCTCACCCTAGGCACACGTCATCCTCAGGGTTTAAACTATAGAAATGATCTGACATACATATATTAACACTTTTGTATCTTTACCTTTCAGGTTCCATTTCTTTATTCCATACCTCAAATCTGTATTCTCATTTCTCTTGGTTTTTTTTTTTTGACACCTACACAGCCATAAACGTAATCATTGTGTTGCCTAGTTTTTCTCCCGTGCCTTAGAGTCACATGACTTGTGGGCGTCTCCTTTCGTCACATGACGAGGAGGCAGTGCCTAGCCGCACGCACCATGCATTTAGCTCTTTCCCTACATTAAAGTTTTGCAAACTTTTTTCTTTCTTTCTTTTGTGGGCTCTCAATTACCTCTATCCAGCATTTAACACAATTTTTGTGCTCTACTGGCACTCTCTCGCATCGGCTAGTCACGTGATTGTGGGCGTCTCCTCTGGTCACATGATCAGGGGGCAGGGCCTGGACACATGTCTAGGGCTTTAAATGTCGGCTAGTTTATATGCTTGCTAGGTATGAGTAAGGACCGCTAAAATGTAAAGGTCCGAAACGCGTACCCAGTCCTGTTTGTACAAACATGTTTTTATCATGTTTTGTTATTTTTCCACTATGTTATTTGTTTTTACTACTTTTTTGCTATGAATAAACTTTGAAGACTTTTTACTCAAGCTGGTGCCGAAGGACGCCTTCTTTTTTCGTCCATATTCACATATCTTACCTGGGACCGGACCAGGCTTCTTCTTGTCCCGACGAGCACAGCTACATTTATACGGAGCGACCCTTTACTCTCCACAGGTGAGCTTACACTTTCTGTTTTTCTTTGTTTGCAGCATTGCTTATAACATGCCTCTTATTGTTGCACTTGTGCCCTAGTTATAGGGTTACTGTGGAAAGGACTCCTGAGTCAGCTTATTATTAATACTTGATATAATTATACAGAAACCTCTAAATTATTAAATGATAAGTAACTAGAATACAATGCCAGGCAGAACCCAAATAGATGATACATACAGCTCATTGAGCCTAGATGCCCATGAGTTAGCAGAATCACATCAAATTCCACAGCAGGGGTGTAACTACAGTGAAGAAAAAAAATAGGTAAATAGCGGCCTAGCCCGAAGTCATGCTCGTGGAGTGCGTCTGGACCTTGACGTTGTATTGTAGAAATATGAACAAATTCACTCCGGCACCGGCGTGGCTTGGCTAAAATTTCATTCAATCTTTATTCTCTTCCGATTAAGATATGGTACATGACAACCCAATGGCAACACCAGTTATTACATATTGCGGGATTAGGCCTACGCGTTTCAGGTGCTACACGCACCTTTAGTCATGGCACTGTAACTACAGTGGTAGCAGTCATAGCAACCGCTATGGGGCCGACAGTGTCAGGGGGCCCCGTCATCCTACCTGACATACTAAAGAGTGGAGGAAGTGCACTATTATATACATATTATGCTGCACATTGTACAGCAATAAATATATATGCTTTATATGTGTGTATAACTGTGTGATTGTAACTTGCATGTGTGAGTATACAAATATGTATATTTCTTAAGTGAGAAGGGGGGCCCCATGCAGAAGCCTGCTATGGGGCCCTGCTTCTCCTTGTCACGCCACTGTTCCACAGACAAGCTATATCACCTAACTCTATTTTGTTTGCTAATTTTGTGGGAGGTAGAGGTAAACCTCTTTATCCAGCACCTGACAATTAGTCTGTTACCTGGTAATGTTTCCATATAATGTTTCCATAATTCGTGTGCTCATTTCTGTGTTCTGAAATCTTATAAGGTATAAGAATCAGTTCTTATTCAGGAATGTTAAATATCAGTTTCTCTTACTATTTGCCAATAATTCCTCTGAATCTATAACCGCAAGATGACAATTTGTGAAAAGAAAAAACAAGGCAAGTGAGCAGGATGCTGTACACCCTAAGGCGAGCAACCTTCCTGTGAACATTGGCAGCCAGGGAAAAGAGATGTTCATCTGGAGAAGGAGAAAGTGTCTCTCGCAAGGTGCAGAGATTTATGAGTTTAATTTGTGGTTTACTCTGATACTGGTAAAGTAATACATTCCATTTATCCAGAATGAAAACTGAAGGTGGTATAAGATATTATAGAGTACCGGATAGATTTGCTGTTTTTATGTATATATTTGCAGATTCTTCTTTCATGAATAGTCATTGAGATAATGAAGCTTTGATTTATGCATGTTGACAACATCACAGATCGGGGGGGAGGGGGGGGGTCAGTCATGTTTCAGGCATCTAAGTAATCTTTGGCATATAGTCAGGGGGGGCAGAATTAGGTTCCCAGGGCTGTAATTATAGAACTCCCTGCCAGAGACAGCTGGGGCAGATTTACTTACCCGGTCCTGTTGCGGTCCCCGCTGTGCGTTGTCCGACGATAATGCACTGTGCTGCAATTCACCTTCTTCTTCCCGGTGTTTGTAAGTGCATGTCTCGCAACACAATTTTAAAGTTAAATCCTGTGCTCAGTTCGAATCCATCGAATCGTCCAACATCCCGTCTCCCAGTTTTCTGCCGCACGAAAGTCATCGCGAATGCGCCAAAATCTGATTGCGTTTGACACAATCCCCTTCTAAATACCTGTCCCAGCAACGCAAATCCCAAAAGAGGGACCCTTAGCAGATAAGCCCCACTGGAAAGAAGATATCCACCTAGAGTTCATACATTCAAGGCAGCCTATAAAAAAAAAATAAACATCCTAGACTTGGTTTTTGCCCGATTCCCTTAAGCCTCTGACTTCACTAATACTACTTTTCTACTTGCAGACCATAACCTTCTCTCTTTTACTGTAAATAGTTTTTCTCATTACAGAATATGCTCATTTACTACACTTACTGGAACCCATGTGCCATTAGCACTCACCACCTCACAGAGATTTTGTGGTCATCACTGTCCCCCATCTCTTCTCTCTCCTGTCGAAACCCGGCTACTAACCAAGGGGTATTCCAGGAATCGGCATAATCCATATACAAATGGGTCCTTAAAATATAAGCTAATATGTAATTAGTTGCTATTGAAATTTTGCTCCCCTTAGCAGAAAATGCTGTTGACATTTTAACAATTAAAATGCTACTGGCTCTTTAATCAGTCCGTTAATTTCCTCTGCGCGGAGAAGACACAGAAGATGGCCGCTGGTCACATGTCCACATCACATGTCCTGTACCTACCTGGGCAGTGTTGTGGTGATGGCAGTTACACATCATTACTATAGTAACAGAGCAAGACAGTCTGTTACATCATCACTGGGAGCAGAGCATAAGAGATAGGAGGAGTTACTGAGAACTGAAGGATCTTGGGATTTGTAGTTTCCAGTGGTGGCCATCTTGGTGATAACGCTGCATACTTTAGAGTGGAAATAAAAAATCATAAAAAAACAAACTATTTAAGCTCCATTTTGTGATTAATGACACTGGGGTCATTTACTAAGGGCCCAAATCGCATTTTCCCGACGTGTTACCAGAATATTTCCGATTTGCGCCGATTTCCCCT
>CM033642.1:223498108-223528974 GCA_019512145.1 Engystomops pustulosus
TGCTATATGGATATGTGAAAGCTTTTTAGATAGAGATGTGAAATGCGGAACCAAAATGGCGACAGTGCCATGTGCCCAGCCACAGCCCTATAATGGCGGCCAACCCGGTCTGGAAGGGTGGACCTGTAGAGTGTGTGGTTTATAAAACCTGGATGGGCGGATCATAATAAGAATTAGAAAATTAGAATTAAAAGAACGTTCTCCTAGAGGGAGCCACTAGTGCGCCTAGCGATAGTTTGGCAGATAAGGAAGATGTAATAGACAGAAGGTTTGTTGAGTTAAGTAGGACTAATGGAAAAGTGTACAAGTGGGAAAAAAAAAAAAAAAAAAAAAAAACTTGATTAGATTTTTAAATAGACACTTAGAGCCTCTGACTTTGACAGACGGACACCAGGACAGAGTGCACGGAATCCTTTAGAGTGCCCATTGAGAAAGAGACAGTGATAAGGGACATTTCAGAGATTTTGATATGTAGAGAATTTGAGAAAAAGAGTTTTATTCCTGTACGGCTAAATTTCTCCATAGCTGTTTGTAATTGGTGTCTGAAGAACTGGTCTTGAAGCGATCAGGACTGTTGAAGTGCAAGTTTACAAGGAGGGGGGGGCGACAGAGGGAACTCGCTGTGATTGAAAGACAGAGGGAAACTGAGACCAGGTTCACAGACCACACCAAAGTATGACTGACAAAAGTTTCGATTCCGACGAGCCCAGCTCAAGGGGGCGTGCTTCCACTTGCGGGAGGAGACTGAAGTGACTAAAGTGAGTGGCTATATTCTAATATAGTAACTAACGAGGACGTCAGCAAGAACATCCCCCAGACAGCTTCTCTATTGTCAAACCCTCCCCTGCTAGCCCAGTGATGATTTTAACCCATTCACAGTCAAGAAAAAAGACCCAGAAAGAACAGCTGGATACATGAAGGATGGTCCATGATCTCCAGCTGCCAATGAGTGTCCCACACGGCAGCATCCCCGAGAGTGACAAATTATTCACTGTATTATGATTGGCAAATGTTCTACTTTTTGGTGCCCCTGCATGAAAATTGCCAGTATCTATTTGCCTTACCAGTTCAGTATTTTAGAACCCCTGATGTAGACTCCCACAAGGGGGGTTAAAACTCACCCAGCAAGTACCCCACGGCCCTACAGGGAGTAGAATGACAGACTAGAGCCCTTACTGGATGTTTCTCCTTATCAGTATGCGGAGGACCTATGTTTTTGTTCCCAGGATTCATTGATGACCTTATGTGTTTTTTGTTCCAGAAGGGTTGTAAAGTTTCCGGAGGCAAACTCCAGTACCGCCAGGAGAAGGTGTCTTCTAGGCCACTGCTTCTCAGCCACAGGCAGATACCTGACAGAGGAAGAAAGATGGCAGTCCAGAATGTGCCCCTGTCCTGAGGCCCTAAGCCTCTTCACATGTTCTAGGACTGGCCAGCTCTCTGCAGGCCTAGGATAAGGTCTGCTGCCTCCAGCCTGATGTTGCCCCTTGATACTGAATTGCCTCTTCCCCATTTGCTCTTAGTCAGGAGGCAATTGATTCATTCCATAGCCCTAGGCTGGCAAATCCTTCTGCCCGGCCTAGGCACACCCCACTGAACCAGACATTTTATTTTATTTCGCTTTGAGTATCCAGTCCATGCCACAGGTGTTTAGCCCAGGAACATGGTGGCCTCCTCAGTGGCCCACTATTAGGCCCGGTTAGACTCAGTCGCGAGAGGAGCCCTCATGTCAGTAGCTGTCATCCACAATTGCTCAGCAAGGCCAGTGAGTTGATCCAAGACCTAGACCCCTAGTTACAGTGCAAACCCCATACCATTCCAGTGTTCCTTACCCAAGTACAGCTCAAGCATGTGAGCAAGGCCAGACAGCTCAAGACTCCAGTGTGCACCCCAGGACACACTATAAGGTGCACAGCTCTGAATCCTTCATTCTGTCGCCAGTCTTCCAGGATTCAGAGGGGGTGAGAGAAGGGTGAGTAACGCAGATGTTGAGTTTTTTCCCCATAGATGGCTCCAGGTCTGAAGCAGGAGAAGACAGACGGTTCTATGCTGGAGTATACAGTGGTCAGTGGCGCACATGAGGGAGTACAAGCAGAACCACTCCCTCCACACAGTCAGCGCAGGAGGTGCAGTGATGGCACTCAGGGAATGCTACAGCTGGTGGAAGTAAAAGGACAAACATCTATACTCAAGGTATAGTCCTGGGGTCTAAACACGACTATGAACCCATATGGAAGGCTAGAGATTCCTCACCTCTGCAGGGACCCCCTTTAAGCATGGCACGCTGATTAAAGAGCTAGTGATCTCCTTACTTCCAAAAGAGGTGGGATAGTAAAAGTAAAGCACACACAATTTGGTAACTCTACAAGCCAAGGGCAAGTATGTGCTGACGGGATGGCGAAGGCAGCTGCACAGAGGAACCCAGAGACTGTCCTGAAGTCTCAGTGTGAGTCTGATCTAAAAGTTTGATCCACAGGTGTTCCAGTCCCTGGTGGCCCGAGAGTCATCAGAAGTGAAGGAAGTGTGGAGGAAACTGGAGCCCAGATACGATGGGACCTGGATGCTGGGAGAGAGGGTGTGGCTGCCCGAGAGCCCTGCACCCGACATTAAGTCAGGTAGCCCACAGACACACACACATATCAAAATGGCCATGCTAGTTTGCTCATAAACCCTAAGTGGTTTGCACCGGGGCGTTACTACCCGTCACTAGATAGTGAAGCCTTTATAGTCTGTGCCCCCACAACCCGGTAAGGTGGTAAAGACCCCACAGAAGGTGACACCCAAGCTGCTGTTCCCTTCCAGAGACGCAGATGGATTTTATCCAGCGACCAAAAATGGTACGTAGGGAATACGTGCCTGTGTGCATCTGATCTCTTTCCAGGGTGGCCAGAAGCTTCTGCCATGAACCGAGGCTATTGCTGGAGCCGCACCAAGAAGTTGGTGAGTGAGATTTTTTCTGCAGGTCGGACTCTCAGAGATCATAGAGTCCAGTTGCAGAACCCACTTCACTGGACAGGTAAAGACCTGAAACCTGTCCCTCCTGGGTGTAGAACAGGCGAGGCTTTCCTGCTGCCCACCATTCAGTTAGGACCACCTCCAACAGAAAGATGGGATTGCCCCTTTGAAGTACTTTTTGGCTGTGCACCTAGACTAGGCCCCTACTTCCCCACAGACCCTATAGCTGATGGCAGGAAAACCAGGTGGAATATGCCACAAGCTGAGCCAGGCCTTGGTACAGGTCAGCAAAAGTTTTTCTGATTACTTTTTCAGATGCCAGACAGAGACTCAGGATGTATAACTTGAAGCCGGAGACTACGTGGTGGTAAAGAGACACTAGAGAAGAGTCTGGAGCCTCGCTACGATGGTCCCTTTCCAAGTCCTGCTGACAGGACACGTCTGTGAAGCTAAAGGGAATAAGCACGCTTCACGCTTACTATTGCAACTTACTTATTCTTCTTGCTAGTGGTCTCTTCTGAATGACGTATGCTCAGGGACACCCCAACCATGAATATCACTGTAACTAGAGGGCTGACCAGGATACCCCCAGGGTAGGAGACTTTACCTACGGTTGGTGCAACACAGACAATGACCTTCTTTAACATTGACAGCACAGGAACCCTGTATTAGCAGTGTCTGATGTGACTGGATTTGTGGGATAGGAGAGTCAGGTCAGGCCTAGAGGCTGGGAAGGTGAGCGTGTACTGTGATAAGGAGTTTGGTGCTATCCTTCCTCATCATCCACCAGGGATAAGTTTGATCCGACACATAAGGAAAGGTAGAGGAATCCAAAGGATTCTGAAGGTCTAAGAGAAGCGACCTAGATGACAACGTTTATAGATACGGTGGAGCACCAAGGGAGGGGTTCAGATGAGTAAAGGCCCACAATCAGATATGGACAGGTCTAGAGTCCATTATCCCAATAGCTATGAAAGATTTGGTTGGGTTAACTGTTTTTATTGTAATCAACGAGATTTTGTAATTATATCCAAGATGATCTTCCCCCAGAACCCCATGACTCTGGACATGATCTTTGCTGAAAGGGAGTATCTGTAGATGGTGGGAGTGGCTTTTGAATGTACATCCCAGGACATCGGCCCCCTATGGATCCATTACCCATGCTTGTAAAAGATTGAAGGACTGTCCAGGGAACTCAAGAGAACTTGGGGTGGACACTTTGTCATTCACTTTGTGGTTGGGGGATTGGAGGTTTCCTTTAAGTGGGGGTGATATTGGGATTGTGATTTGCTCTCGTCACTTATTGCGGGTTGTGTGGTCCCCCTCATCAAATCCACCATGTCCAGATGGCCGTCCAGTAAGAACCACGACAGAGGCCCGGAGCGGGATGATGCTGCTTGTGGAGAACCAGCCTGTTTACAAACCTATGAACTAGGGAACTCAGTGATGTGATTTGAGTGTGGCAGACCGTAACCCCTGAGTGACCAGCCTCCAGGGGATCTGGTGAAGAGGTAACAAGTCCCCGCAGGTACGGGCTTAGCCTACTGTGGGTACCTGGAGTTTGAGGAGGTCACCAGGATGAATTACAGGCCAGCAAAGCTCAAAAAAAAAAAAAAAAAAAGGGGGGATTGTTGGTGATTATTCCTCCACGCGGCCATCTTGAGCAAGAGAATAAAACGGCATTACACAGCTCCGTCTGAGTTGGTGTGTGTGTGTTGTGTGTGGGGGGTGTGTGTTTGCCCACTCAGCAGCTATTTTTCTTATTTAAACGGTTGTTATGGCCAATGTATTACAGTATTTTATTCACACCTTTTGATGACCCTACAACTAGAATGGCTTTGGTCACTAAAATTATTTACCATCCACCAATAACCCCAAGTCCTTTCCAGCTCCAGTGTTTACCAAGTAATTGATCTTTAACATAATTATACTTTTTGTTTCCCTGGCCCATGTGCATAACTTTACATTTACCTACATTAAATCCCATCAACCATTTCTCTGCCCACCACAGAAGTTAGACTCACGGGTCTTGTAGTTTCCAGGATCGCTTTTTGATTAGGTTAGTTAGGTTAGTGCTGGGAAGTTAACCTGAGTGCCGCAAGGGCCTGTTGGATGACGACTCAGTGAAGCAATCCACTCCCCTCCCTCCACCACATGGACAGCCTATAGGAAAAACAAATCGCAGCGAAGTGTAGGGAAAAGCTCAGTATTTAGGGGGGAATTGTGAGGGTCAAGTAATGTTATGTGTCCATAATAACTATATATGTTTTTTGATTTGTATACATGTGCCCTTTTGCCCCATATTTTGTACTTTGTCTGTTGGAGAATACAGAGCTTTTCCCTTACATCAGTTTTTAACCAGACATGCAACTGTCAGCGGAACTCAATCTGTGATGGAAAGCAGAAGATGAAAAGCAGATGTTTGTTAGAATAGCATCAGCATCCAGACTAGTGGTCAATTTACTGTAGACAACGGTTGACTGGAAATTCCCCTGGCATAGCACCAAGGCCTAGTTTTGAGGACAATCACAGGGGTCGGGGGCCAGACATATATGCTTACGCTATACCACCAATTATAATGATTTAATGTCTGTAACCACACCTTTTTCTATGGGTATAAGAGGCTATGTAATCAGGAAAACCAGTTCAGTTCTCTTTTCTGTACGGCAAGTTAAGAGCATAACCTAGGATAAAACAGAACTTCAGTCTTCTGTCTTTTCTTATCAAAACGTGCACGCATGCTCAAATAATTTGGAGTGTCTGGGAGAAGAGTGTAAGGCGGTTTTGCGCTGCCCCGTCAGTTTTATATTTTATTATATATTATTTTAAGACATGACTAGATTGTCACTTATACATTTTTGAAAGCTCATTTTTGATATACACACACACAGCATAGATAAAAGTATGGGATTTATTATGCATCTTGCAATCACTATGTAAGTGTGTGCACATAGTGGGGCACATTTCCTTACCTGGTCCAAGGAGTTCACAGAAAGTGGAACTCATGGCTCAGCCATGAGTAAGGACGCTCCGTACGTCCGAAACGCGTAGGCTATACTGCCATTTTTCTGCTCACACTCTGTCAATCAGGATGCATTGCTGCAGTTTTTTTGTACTTTGCGCACCATTTTTAAAAGAGAATTGAAATTAAAGATTTACGGTTTTATCTACACCTGGTGCGGCATACGATTTCTTCTTCTCAAGTTCCGCTTCGGTTCTCGTGGTCCCCAGTAGCAGCCTGCACAGTGGACTGAAAACTAACGGTGAGCGGTCAACTACACCTTTATGTCTTTTGAGTTCACAGTGCATTGTCTGAGAATAATGAACTGTGCCGTGATTCACTAAGTTTATGCGGCCGATATCCTGCATGTGTCGCTTCCCCGCTCAGGTACGCCGGAGTTCACCTTCTTCTTCGTGGTGCATGTAAGTGTATTGTCTTGCGACACAATTTGAATCTTAAATCCCACGCTCAGTCCGAATCAGTCGGATCGTCCAACAGCCCCAACCCCCCCCCCCATTTAAGCCGCATGAAGGCCAGCGCAGCTGCGTCACGATCCGATGGTGTGCGACACAATTCCATTGCCACCCCCTGTTAAATACCTGTGAAAGCTGCGCAAATCCCAAAAACCCTGAGCAGTCCGACGAAAGTGTGATCCCCGACCCTTGGTAAATAAGCCCCAGTATGTCCACAGGATGAAGTAATGCAATGTGTTTACTGTGCATTGTGTGAATGTATATACTGTGTAATGTTTATACTGTAAATACACATAAAAGTTTGATTTAACTGCCTTACCTCTCTGTACAGACTCATACAATGATCACATAAACTAAAAATAAATCTTGAATTAGTTCAGTAGGATGTGGAGCAGAGTGATCTAGTTTCCTCTACAACGTTGAGTAAAGATGTTCTAGCTTTGAACATTTCTATTATAAAATTAATGTTGTATGGCTCTGTTCACACCTTTTTCTTTGTTTTTTCTTGTTGTATACATACAGTATATATATATATATACAGGCGGTCCCCTACTTAAGGACACCCGACTTACAGACGACTCATAGTTACAGACGGACCCCTCTGCCCACTGTGACCTCTGGTGAAGCTCTCTGGAGGCTTTACTATAGTCCCAGACTGCAATGTCCAGCGTGTAAGGTGTCTGTAATGAAGCTTTATTGATAATCCTTGGTCCAATTACATAAAAAAATTTTAACTCCAATTGTCACTTGGGCAAAAAAAAAAAATTTGTCTGGAGCTACAATGATAAAATATCAATTCCGACTTACATACAAATTCAACTTAGAACAAACCTACGAACCTATCTTGTACGTAACCCGGGGACTGCCTGTATATATATATATATATATATATATATATATATATATATCAAGGTTTCTATGTGCTACAGGTATACTGTCACATATATACTGTAACTTCAACATATGTCATGTACTTGCCCATGTGGAAATTGCAAAAATATATTTTATTTAACCTCACTGTATTTAAAATGTCCAGTTGACCAATATGATGCAGAAAAAAGTATGGCAATGCATACTAGCAAAACATATATGGCATATTTTGGGCCCATGTTTACCCTATGGGCATACTCATTGTTAATTTTCTTTGAGGATTTGTTTTAAAATTAATGGAGGGAAGATTATATGCTGCTTGTATTTTGTATATTAATACATACACAATAACCCCCTAAACAGATGTGTCCATCCTTAAAGGGAACCTGTCTCCAGATTTTCACTAATAAACCTAATGACAGGCTCCAATTGCACAATAACAACTATTGCCAATACAGAAGGGATGGGGGGATAAGGGAGATGCTGGAGACATTGGCTGAGTCACACAGTGACTCAAATGAATAACACAAAAACCCTTGTGACTCAATATTCTTTCTGGAAGGATGCCAGGTAGGTTAATAAAGTTCATTTTCTGGGGAACTATGCATTTTTTCTAGCTAATAACAGTGTGGACAATAGTTAACATAGTGCTTTGTGAACCTGTCAAAAGATTTAACTTTCAACCATCTAAGAAAAGATTATGTATTTGCCCCCCTGTCCCCGGCAGCTAGAAGTATGTCTTGAGCTGTTGGCTAATCACTATTGAGCCTCTGTAATGGCTGAGTGCAGCAGAGGTTAGCAAGTGACAATGCCATTGCATCCGCTGGCTTTGCGCCCCCCTAAATTGAATCACACTAGGCAAAAAGAAGAAGCCATACAACCGCAGGTCTTACAAACACCCAAGGCTATCATGGCAACAGATCTCCGCTCCCTGATGACCTCACGGGGAGCAACCATCGAAAACAAGATGGCGCCGCCCACGCACCAGCGGCTTTGCCAGCAGCGATTAAAGAGTTAACGCACTGATCATGTGTCAGTGATGGTTGTTTGCTGCAATATGCACGTCTGTTGGAAACGTGTAGAAAGGAAAAAAAACTGTGGTATAAAGGGATTAATATATGTGGGGAGGATGCACAGAAGCCTGAAACTCATATTTTTTCAATATATTTTAGATCCTGTATTGTCAGGAAATTCCTTAATTACAGTTTATATAGGTCAACATCTGCAAAGAGTTTGTATGCTCACTCCATGTTTGTGGGGTTTCCTCCGGGTCCTCCGGTTTGCTCCCACACTCCAAAACATACTGGTAGGGTGATTAGATTGTGAGCCCCTTGGGCACAGGGACTCATTTGCAAGTTCTGTGTAGCACTGTGTAATCTGTGTCCAAACCAGGAGTGGAGTAAAAAAAAGAGTAGTACCTTTCAGTGCTATGTGCTCTTCCACACCTGCTTTTGGCTTTGAAAACTGCATCTGAAAAACTGAACGTGTGAACAAACCCTCAAGGGTACAACATTCAGGTGTGAGTGCTCTCCTCCATCAATATACCATTAGTCACTAATTCCAAAGAACAATCCCACCAAGTTCCTTGGAATTAGTGAATAGTGGTATATAGAGGGAGTAGAGTACTGACACCTTTAAAATTTGTGGACTTTTTGGCTAATGTGGGAGTGTGCCTAGTCAGTAGCTCCTCCGGTTTAACCCCCTACATCCTGAGTACCAACTTCAAAGATTATAGTTTGACCGCCCTCAAGGGTACACTGCTTATCATTGCCTGTTGCCACCCACTTCATTTTGCAATGAAGTGAAATATGAGCAAGTCAATTTCATTGAGCGTCTCTCTAGAGCTATTCGTGCTTGTTTCAGTATTGAACAAACTCTTAATCCTCTGGCTTTTTATAGCAGTGCCCCATCACCGCCCTGTGTGAGAAATAGGATCCAAAAATAATGTATTCATCACTTGGTTAAGATTGACCTTTGCTGGCAACACAATATTCTGGTATTGGGTCTTTGCTGCTGCAGATTGTTAGATATGGCTCTGTAGAGAGAGTCATTATACCATAAATCCATGGAAAAGCCGTGTATTATTTTCTGCAGATGCTTGCGGCTGTAATAGGATAGATCTATAGACCCATTACTTTGCGTAGAGGACGTGACTTATTGTCATGTTTGTTGTGTATTTTCACCCCTTTGTGATGTTTGATGAGGAGGATAAACAGCACCATTTTCATATACTTTATGCTGCTGTCAGCTGGAAGACTTTACATGATCAAACTCTATGGAAAATATCCGCACCTATGTTTACTTATGCCAATGAGGAGCTGAAAGAGGTCATGTCAAATAAATAGTTTCAGGTTGCGATGAATTGCAGTGACTTCTGTATACAAACCTATTGTACATTCGTCACCTGCTCCTACACTCTATGTACAGTCATAGTCACAGTGGTTTACTCCTTTATTAGCTGGACCCTCACAAACCCCTATTTGAGGGGTTAAATGGCAAAGATTGGATTTATATGTAATCCCATAATAACATCCATTGTGGTGGTTTAACAGTACTTGGCACCATCTACGTGCATGGCATAAAGCTTCAAAAAGAATGGCACTCAGAGGTGACTGTGCACCCAGTTTTATTTGGAATATGTAAAAAGGTGGAAACATTGTGAACATTAAAATAGGAATATTACAGTCAGAGCTTGAACTTTCCTATGCCATATGGGATATGAAATCTAAATCTGAAGGCAGCATGTTATAGAGCAATAGTTGCTGTGCATATAGTATATTGGGGGTCATTTACTAAGGGCCCGATTCGCATTTTCCCGCCGTGTTACCCGAATATTTCCGATTTGCGCCGATTGTACCTGAATTGCCCCAGGATTTTGGCGCACGCGATCGGATTGTGGCGCATCGGCACTGGCATGCACGCGATGGAAAACGGGGGGCGTGGCCAAACGAAAACCCGATGGATTCGGAAAAACCGTCGCATTTAAAAAAGGAAATTGTGTCGCGGAGCTTGCACTCACCTTCATCCAGGATAGGATCGTGAACTTCAGTGCATTTCAGGGAACTTCAGCGCAGCAGCGCCACCTAGTGGTCGTCGGAGGAACTGCCTTGATGAATCCCGGCCGGACCCGAATCCAGCGCAGAGAACGCGCTGCTGGATCACGAACGGACCGGGTAAGTAAATCTGCCCCATTGTGTCCTACCTGCAGGCTTCATGTTATAGAACAATAGATTCTGGGTATATTGTATATTGGGTCCTACCTGCAGGCAGCATGTTATAGAGCAATAGTTGCTAGTCATATTGAATATTGGGGCACATTTACTTACCCGCTCCTGTCACGATCCCCGAGGTGTGTTGTCAGACAAGGATGAAGGCCGGCGCAATTCACTAAGATTGTGCGCCCGATATCTTGCATGTGTCGCTTCCCCACTGAGGTCCTCCGGAGTTCACCTTCTTCTTCCCAGTGCGACACAATTTGAATTGTAAATCCCGCGCGTAGTCCGAATCAGTCGGTTGTCCGACGGCCAGGCCCCCCGATTTGTGTCGTAGTTAACATGTAATAAAAGTTTAAAGATCCTTTTTGATTTTTACTTTTTTTTTGTCTTTAAATATTGTATATAATTTTTTTAGTTTTCAAATTAACTCAAAATTAACATTATTAATGAATTCCCTATTTTGTTTCGGTCATTTCGATATATAATATGTATATTTCCAGGCAAACGGGGCGATTTGTAGTGTAGCGAGGGTTCTTATAAATTATATTGGGAAATGTGAATGTAATTTTCTGTATATATTTAATATGTTAATATTACGTATGTTTTTACTTTATATTGTCCCCCATGAGGTAATAAAAGACCCCTCGGGACATTTTCACCGTTTCTTTTACTCTTACAAGTTTTCCCCTGAAACTGGATCATCTATAAGAGCCCCAATTACATGGGGAAACAACCCCCTTTGAGGGCTGATGTCCATCAGAGCTGTACCGGGTCTGATCAGGTAGAAGTGAGTAGAAACGGTTAGTAAGCAATTAGTGAGACAACCTCTACAAAAGAATTGTTCTATAGTTGGTGACCACAGACTTTTTCTCTGTTCTCATCCTTTTTGGCTGTTGTTTTGGTCCTAGCAGCTTTTCAGTGATCTGTGATGTGTGAAGAGGGCTGAGCGCAAGATATCCGTAGTGGCAAAAAGTAAAGAAAATTGTAAATAGTAGATAGGAAGCCGCTGTCTTTTTCATTAAAAATCTTCAAATCTTTATTAACGTTCCATTTTCTCTAAGTTACAGTAACTACTCTGGAACTAAGTAGAGTATAAAAAAACAGTTTTACAACGCGTTTTGACCATGGCATATCTGTAGTGATCAGCACTGACAAACTAACCACCAGAGCTCCGATCCCCTCTGCCTACCGGACACATAACAGTTTGGTGAGTAGAGCACAGGGTATTGGAACTGTCAGTGGTAATCGCTACACCTCAGGTACGCTCTGCCTGCCCTGACCTAAACCCAATTTAGCATCTCTGGAGAGACTTGAATATGGCTTCCACCAAAGTTCACCGTCCAACCTGGGGGAACCGGAGAGGATCTACAAAGAAGATGTAGAGGATCCCCAAATGCAGATGTGAAGAACTTGTTGCATCAGTCCCTAGAAGACTGTACAAGCTCAAAAGCTGCTTCTACTCAAAACTGAGCAAAGGGTCTGAATACTCATGACCATGTGATATTTAAGTTTTTTCATTTTTTTTTCTGTCAAGATGGGGTGCAGAGTGTACATCGATAAGCAAAAAAAAGAACTTAGAAATGCTTCGCAAGAAAAATAGGTGAAGTTTTAGACTTAGAGGACAAACATATATCTACAAAGAATCAATCAAGCGATTTTTTTGGATAAGGTGTTAAGAACATATGCCACGAATGCTAAATCATTCATACGAGACACCACTGATTTTTTACAGAAAATCTCTACTATTGTTGTGCCGACAGGGGCCTTACTGGTATCGTTTGATGTAACGAGTTTATACACCTCGATTAACCATGACCGTGGTCTGAACAGCATTGGCCGGGCACTGTTGACTTCGCAATATACTGATCAGGGTAGGGAGTTCATCCTTGAACTCTTAGAAATGATACTTACCAGTAACTATTTTCTGTTTAACAACGAGTACTATGTACAATTAAGGGGAACGGCCATGGGGTCCAATGTGGCCCCAGCCTATGCGAATATTGTCATGGCTGACCTGGAGGAGACGTGCATCTATGGATCCCACCACTTCAGACAAGTTCTGGGGTGGTGGCGTTACATCGATGACGTCTTCTCCATTTGGGTAGGGGACCGCCCCTCTTTGACATTGTTTCTTGATTTTTTGAATAATGTGGATCCCTGTATCAAATTTACAATGGTGGTTTCAGACACTAATATCCAGTTTTTGGACACCAATGTTTATGTGTCCCAGAATAGTTTAAGAACAGATTTATATGTCAAAGCGACGGATTGCAATACTATCCTGAGATATGAAAGCCAACATCCCAGGGGAATGATCCGTTCCCTACCTCATAGCCAGTTGTTAAGAGTGAAGCGGATTGTAGATGACGAAGGTACGGCAGACAATGAATTATTTAAAATGGGGAGGAAATTTATCCAGAGGGGCTATCCAAAACGGTTAGTAGGTGAACATATAGAGAGAGTACAAAAAATGGACCGTGCAGCTCTTCTCTCTAAAAAACCAGTGAGGGGTCAACATACACGCATTCCAATGGTTACCACCTACACCCCACACAGTCAGAAGATTGCGTCCATTATTCGTAAGAACTGGTGTCTCTTGAGCACATACTATAAAAATCTGCGGGAATTTCAAACTGCCCCTTTATTTTCCTATAAGAGAAGCAAAAACTTAAGGGATCTATTGGTGAAACCTGATGCGGCACCTGCGAAAGAAAAAGCCACACGCACTGGTTGTGTCCCGTGCTTGGCATGTGAGAATTGCCCCCTGATGTTGAAGGGTGATTATTTCACCCACCCTGCTACTGGAAAGAGGTATAAAATTAAATTCCAGCTGACTTGTAGAAGCGACTACGTAATTTATGTCTTACAATGTCCCTGTAAATTATTATATGTGGGCGAAACTACTACAGAATGTAGACTACGATTAAACAACCATAAATCTAGCATACGTACCAAGAAACTAGACCTTCCTGTTCCATGCCATTTCTCTGAAGCAGGTCACAAACTTGATGAATTAAGATTCATGATAATAGATAGGATCCCTCCACTTATCAGGGGTGGAAACAGGGAACTACTATTAAGACGCAGGGAAGTACAATGGATCCACAGACTGGGATCCCTTGCCCCTTATGGCCTCAATAGAGATTTCCCATTGAATATATTCATTTAAATTATGTTACTCCCTCGCTATGATCTTCTTCTTCTGCTTTAAGTCTCTTTATTGTGCATATAATACCCATGTGTTATAGGATTGATAATTTGGTCATCCTCCTTTTATTCTAGTCTTGGTTTGTAGGATATGTACAGCATCCAATTGACATTTATACTTTTTGTCTATATTTTTTCTGCAGCATGTCGTGTATCCGATTTTGGACCTATCGATTCTCCACATTTGCGGTGACTGTTGGGTGAGTGGGAGTTTTGGAGCCGGTGGACCTATAGGAGGATGCAGCGATCCCGGAGGGACTATGACAGGAGGATTTCCTAAGCCGTTCAGGCGATGTGTTGATCTCCAAACCTGTGTAATTCTGCTTTCCTTTGGCATCACCTGGCACCTTCCCGATACTCCCCCGTACGTCTCGCCTTGGAGTAGGAGGCCCTAGTCGGTTGATATGCTGCACGATCCGTTTCGAATATCTTCTTTCTCCACGTCCGAGAAATATTCATGGTATCTTCTACACACTATGCGCAGGCGCGCACCTCGGATGTGGATTGGTGTATGAACCTCGAGTTGGATCGATATATATTTTCTGTCATAGAATTATTTGACATGACCTTTCTAGATCTATATATGTCTGGTGTTGCTGTATATCCCTATTTTAATACTTATATCACTTGGCACTTAGCACTTTTCTCACAGGATAATTTTGGCGTCTAATGCCCGTGGCAGACTCGTGTGAGCTGTAGCGGACATAGAGGGTTAATATTGAAGGAATTGTAGTGTTTTTACACTATTCTGTATAATAAGTGTATTCTATGTTTATTATAAGTGATCACCTATGTACTTTTGTAATCGGTATTGCACTTTATAAAAGGAATTTCATGTTCTGTAATGACTTTGCACAGCTGTTAATAATCACCATACCACTATTTAAGGCAGCTGATTTGTTGTCTCAGTATGCTTGATAATGCCGTGATTGAATTGGCGAAACGTCGCACTACTATGGTGGAATAAACTTTTTTCTTTATGGAATCATTGGAGTGCTGCTTCTCGACCGTCTACTACTACATATTGGGGTCTAAGTCGGACCTCTTAAGAAGACCTGCACCCGACATTGTATTTACACACGGTGCCGCTCCACACACGCTTTTTGGACTACAAAGAATCAAGGATATTATTGCCAAAAGGTGCCTCCAGTAGACATGAATGGGTGAATACCTTGGCATCTGTTCTTTAATTATAAGGACACATTAAAGAGACTTTTTCCCTTTGAAGGGAATACAGGGTGCAAAATATACAGTAATGATTTTAGGTTGCTTTGAATAAACATGAAGCTGGTTGGCCCTCCAACTTATAAAGGTACCACCGTTGTGCCACCCTTAAAACTACAACATGCCTCTGTTGTGGCCCATCAATTTATAATTTACCCTACTGTGCCATCCCCAAAACTGAAAAGTGCTCCTAAAGGTGCCCAAAATGTTATAACTGTCTCCTATTGTGATCTAATGACATTTAATGACCCGCCATTTTGACCCTTGAACTTATAATACCCTCACTTCACGACACCTCCTCCTTAATTCTGTAAAGTTTAGAAAATTAAGAAAAAAAATAGAAATGTAGAAAATTAAATTTCACTTCTCTTCCTTTTCTGCTGCAGATGCTTCAGTCACTTACTTCCTCCAGCCCAATTACCTCAAGTTTTTTGTAATGTAAGTGTAAGTTTGGGGGGCAGGATATGAGGTAATTTACAAATATATCATCCGTTCTTATGATATGTAAAGCAAAGCCTCCTGTCTTTTATCTCATCAGCCAGATATTACTGTCTATAAAATGGCTGAAATTGGAGGGCCATGTGATCTCTAGATGTCCATGAACAATCGCCCCCTGCCACAATCGCACTCATAAGATTCTGGCAAGTCGATTACTCATGGGCAGATAAGTTCACATGACTATTTTATGGTCAGGGATGTCTGGCTGATGAGAAAGAGGCTTCACTTCACATATGATGAGAGCAGTGCAGAACTGTTAATAGATGTGTATTTGTAAATTACCGTATATACTCGAGTATAAGCCAACCCAAGTATAACCCGAGGCTCCTAATTTTACCACAAAAACCTGGAAAAACCTACTGACTCGAATATAAGCTGAGGGTGGGAAATGCATTGGTCACAGTCTCACCAGTATATAGCCTGCCGGACCCTGCCCCATGGTATATAGCCAGCACTTGCTCCCAGTAAATAGCCTGCCAGCCCAAATCCCCCAGTATATAGCCAGCCCCCTGCCCCAGTATATAGCCAGCAGCGGGGGAAGCCGGAAATGCGAGTTTTGATATAATTTTTTTACTCGAGTATAAGCTTTGGGTTAAGTTTGGGTTTTCAGCACATTTTTTTGAGCTGAAAAACTAGGCTTTTACTCAAGTATATATGGTACCTAAAATCCTGCCTTAACACTTACACCACATGGTGTAAAGTGGTGAACCCTTTTAAAGAGAACCTGTCCCCTCAGGTAGAGCATGAAATGTTATTTTTAGAATTCCCTCTTTTATGTATAATCTCACCTGATTACCTATAAAAAAAAATACCCCCCATAGTCAGGCATATATGATTCTTCTCCTCTCATTTCCACATGAGATGAGTCAAGTTTAATGTTGCAGAGGTGGTGTCACTCCAGAAGCCCATCTTCTGTTCTATAGCACATATAAAAATGGTTTATGTGTCATATTAAAGACAAGAATATCATCTTTCAGGATTATGGTTTTATATGATACAGAACTGGACCTACAAGCAGTTAATAAATAGGCAGAAACTGGATCTTTTTCTGCAATTTGAATTTCCAACTATGCATTTAGCTATCTGTATCTCTAGTTCTGTAGCTCACACGGTCATAAGTCTCATTTAATATCAAATATAAGATCATTGTCTTTAATACGACACATAAACCATGTTTCTAGGTGCTATGAAGCAGACGATCGGGGAGTCTGAATTGACACTACCCCCTGCAACCACTAAACTTAACTCATCTCATGTGAAAATGGGACGAGAAGAGTCATATTTGCCTGACTTTGGAAGAGATTTTTTTTATAGGTAAATGAGGGAGATTTCATATACAAATGGCAATTCTAGAATGGACATTTCATATTGTACCAGAAAAGGCTGCTAGTTTAATAGGGTAAAACCTGGTGACAGGTTAATGGAGCAGAAGAAGAAAAGAGTAGCTACTAAGAGTAATAATGCTGGATATGATCCACCACATTGCACCACAACCTGCTGTTTGGATCTGTCTGGAAAACAGCCTCTGGCAATGTGCAGTATTTAAAACATGCCATGTTTTTTTGTGGGAGGGGGGGATAGTCCCATGAAAGGACCTGAAATTTGTTGAAATGTATTCAATGCTTGTGGTCATTTCTGGTGGGGCATAACATTGCCATGTGAAAGGAGAAGAAAATGTTGGGCGTTTTGTTAAAAAGTCAGTACTAAAGTAAAGACCACCATTTAATATTTTCAACCCACAATTGCTTTATGCAAAAGTTATATGGTAAACCATAGAAAGTAAAAGTGTAGCGGAAATGTAATGTAGTCTCTAAAATTCAGTCCTGAAAAGAGAGAGACAGAAAACAATGGGCACAATGTGCACGGACAATCAGGTCTCATAATTTAGATCTTCAGGGAGCTACACTGCAGTTCCTATACATTGGTTGGAGCCATCTGTTTCCACCTCTTTACAATGTATAGGTTCTGGAGCCTGAAGGGTTCCGGAGTATCTCATTGGTGTGTATGGTCCGGTTCTAAATGACTTTTCCCCATGACTTGTCCTGTTGCCCATCAGCAAAAATATGACTAATGCACCAAACAAATGATTTAATAGAGTGGAATCCGCCACTACATCTAATGCAATATACATTTACAGCTGTAGAGATGGAAAATAGTCATAGAGGTTGGCAGGAAAAGTATCGCAAATTGGTGTCCTCACTTTAATAAGAGGAATGATCTTTAAATTCCATCGTAATAACTTCTAGTATAAGAAGATATAAGATGATGCTAAACTAGAGGATTCACCTCATAAATAAGTAACCAATGGGTGTCCTACTGGGATGAGAAAAGCAGATATTCTGGCAAAACACATCTTTCTGTATAAATATTAAAGAAAATCTCCCATCAAAATTCATCATGCTAAACCAGGGGCACTTACTCATAGATCAAGCACTTTGATTGTGATATTCTTCTTATTTGTGTTATCCATGGCCTCCTTCCTTCTAAAATCAACTTTATGCTGCAGATTCATAGTCTGTTACACTGAGCAGAACATGTATCACCCAACCCCCGGCTCTCTCCCTCCTAACCCTGCCTGTGTAATCTAGCAGCAGCAGGAAGTGCAAGGAAATGAGAAGACCTGCTCTCCTCATTGTAACTGCCTGTGAAGCTACAGCGCTGAGGGGCTGTGGAGACACCCCCAGAGTGCTTCAGGCTCATTATCATAAATATAAAAGTTGATGCAGGGGGCCAGGGATAAAACATATAAGAAGATTGCAAAAAGTACAAGGAATTTCGGCACTCACATGAAGCCACCAGGTTTGGTTTAAATAAATTTCTTCCTCTTTATTCACATCATCTTAAATGATCTTTTAAGCTGTAACTGAATGTTGTTCTGGAGATGTGAATAAAGAGGAAGAAATTTATTTAAACCAAACCTGGTGGCTTCATGTGAGTGCCGAGATTCCTTGTACCTTTTGCTGTTTTGGGACCCGGCGGTGGTCTTTCCTTTTTCGTGCACCAAGGCTGATACCAGAGGACTGTGGACCATCACACTGTGGGGTGAGCTGAACACGCATCTGTTAGGTTGCTATTTGCACATATAAGAAGATTACCACAGTAAAGGTGCCTGGATCTACAAGTAAGTTTTCCTCAATTAGATTTTTCATGTTTGATTTTGATGTTAGATTTCCTTTAAGTTTTAAATGCTTATTCCATAGATTAGATCACCAATATTAGAGTTAAATTATTATCACAGCTCTGTTCTCTGTAGTGGCTGGGTTGGGTAACTGAAGTTCAACTCCAATTAAAGTAAACAAGCCATCGTAACACAGCTTAAATGCTGCACAGAGAACACTGCTCTCCTTCCAGTTCCATTCAATGTGCACATTCCTAATGAAGTTGGAAAATCCCTCTAAGGTTGCATTGGCTCTCCAAAAGGTATTTGAGGGTTGTCCACTCTTTTACATAAGTTGCTCATGTGTCTTTACTGCCTTAATAATAATCACTGAATATGCATCAAGTGATACAGCATTCCTGCTATTTATTTTTGTTCTGTGTGCAGACTCTCTGTGATTCTGCATTTACATGTCTGAGCTCTGATGAAAAAGAGGAGCTGTGGCAGCAGAGTTATGACTCAACCTGCCCCCTCCCTCTTCCTGTCACTGTGAGTGAGGACGACAGTGAAAAGAGTGACACAGTGGGTGATGGTAGAAGGATGGACTGAAGCAGTGCGAGTGAGGTAGCTGTGTATATATGCAGAGGGCAGGATGGTTAGATAACAAAGGCTGAAGCTCTCACAGGCACATAGAGACAGAGACATGTCTAATGGAGGAGATTTATTATAAGGTGGTCAGCCCCTTTAAAAATAAAGTGCTGGACCTATAAAAAAAAGGAATCTTTAATGGTATGAAGCCAAGTGGCTGGGCGAGAGCGACAATGCTTGGCATCAATATGTGTCATGTGACTGTCTCTGGCTCTTCAACTGGGACTTTTATAAGGTTTTTAAGAGATTAAGTACTGTAATATGTGCCTGTATGTGGGTGTTCATGCCAATGTGTGTGTATCTACAACTCCATCACCCGTGATCTCAGACAATACCTCTATGCATGGGGCAAGGCCATCATTTTCCTGGTTGTCTGTCTACAAGATTCATAGTGCTACAGTCATGGTTGATGTCCTGAACACAAAGCTAAGTCTCTGTACAGCAGTTCTCATGCACTGTAATTGGATTACAATTCAAGATAAATTTCTCTCATGCAGAAGGCAATTTATATGTAGTAAACAGAGACATACAGTCCATGATAATAACTAGGTGATCTGAATAAGCTGTTCCTGTTCTGTAGTAAGGACAACTGGGGGAAAAAAACTAAAGAGAAAGTGATATGAAAAAAACTGTCTAACATGTTTTTCATCACATTCATGCCTTCCAACTACCCCGGATTTCGGGGACTGCCCAACTATCCATAGGCTGGGAGGTATGTCCTGGGATGCAATTCTATATCCATCGTCCAGACACATATAGACTATATATATAGTGCAACGGTGATACAAAGAGTCATCAACTCCATGCATCATCATGGAGCTTCTGCCACTGTTATGTGTGATAGACACCTTTAATATCATCACATGACATCATCATCAGCAAAGGGCCCCAATGTTAGGGGGAATGGGCATAATGAGAAGGAGAAGGGGAGCACAATGTTAGGGGGAGAGGACCAAAATGTAAGGGGGTGGGGCACAATGAGAGGGATTCACAGGGAGTTATTATATAGTGTGGGGGGCATTAAGGGGGGTGAGAATACTAGTGGGTAGGGAAAAGGGTGTGGCTTAGGGCATCTTTTGTCCCTCTTTTCATGCCCCACAAGGATAGGACGTGTTTAAGAGGGGGTTTTTTTAGACAATATTTATTCACTTTAATGAGTTACCTGAAAGGGGTGTGGTTTCACTCAATGGTAATGGGAATTGCTTAAGTTGGGGCACCAAAAATAAGTAGAAAAACTCTGGTGTATTTTATAGTGTAAAACTAAGCTAACTAATAGGAAGTGTAAAGTTAGCCTAGACAGTCTAAAATGTGGCAGATTTTTCATCAGACACAAGAGCAGGTGCAGTGACCTTACCCATAGTCTATATAACTGTTATCCAGGAAGCATCTTAAATGTTAAACAAGCAACACATAGTTAATATAATATCATTTTCCAGAAGCTGAACTACTTTGAAGCATGTGAACTAAGTCAGAATTGACCTAGTTTTTTTTCTGCCCTGTGTCCAAAATCCGTTATTTGGAAAAGATTTAACATTCATGATAAGCATTATAAACAGGGAGCCCTTTATCTATTGTACTAGTGACCTGTTCACACTGTACTAGTAAGAAATGAAAATACATTGCATTATTTTACAGTAAACACCTTACAAATCCAGAAAGCAGAATATCACCAGGTGCTGATATATGTTGACTCTGCAGAACTATTGTGTTTTTGACTAATTTTTAGGGAATTAAGGCACAAAATGTGATACAACCTCATACCAGCATAACGTGATATCAGATGAGTATAGATCTATATTTGGCTATATGTTAAATCAATGTGTATAATGTATTAGAGTACAGTACTCATTTTACATACTCATAATTTCCATAGATATAGGGATACAACAGATGATTATTAAAATGCCTTGAATAACATTGGCTACTATAGACTTTGGTAAAATTCACTGCCTGAGTGCTGTATGAGAGGACTATGACTTTGGGGACAGGGTGTGGGTTGCCTCAGCTTACTCTATAACAACTTTTATATGTATCAAATCCATTGTACTTTACAGCACCCCTCTACTGTACTAAAACCAGATAGCAGCTCTTATGGAGGAAGTTTTTTCTATTATATTAGGACAGTGATTTGCTCTAATATTGAAAATACACTGTGTAGCCCTTCACATATGTATGACATTTGGATACAGTCAGATGTAAGAAATAAGGTCACGCGTGGTAATAGGGTATTAATAGATATTCTCACTACATTAAAGTAAAACATTTTTGCTTACCTTGCACAATTGTGTTTTCCCAGGAGGAGAGTGTGACGGGGTCTTTGCTCTGACTTTAGTCTTTATCTTGCCAAGGGTGCTTCTAGGGCAGCTGATACATATGTTTCTGAAGAGCTTTGTCTCTGCCTTGTGCTCAGAGCTGCTTCTGGGCTGGCAGATAAACCCAATTTGGTAGCTAAAGTGTAAAAGGAATTCCTTTCATAGCAGTGAGTTGTTCTTCCTAAATATAGTTTGTTGCACTCGGTTGTCTTGACTGCCCTGTGTCGCTTTCACCTGGGTATTAAAAGTGCTACAAGACAAAGCAAGAGTAAGACATACATAAATAATACTAATAAAAATAATAATAAAAAATACTAAACAACAAGTGCAGCTCTCACTACACACCTCACAGAAGGACTTGTGGTTAGAACCGCGGAGCCACAAGTGTGCAGCATGTAACCTGAAACTGAATGTTATAGTGTCATGGTAACCCATAATGGACACTATTGTACTGGAGTATAGGAGAGTCACAGGATCCAGGAGCTGGAATATCTATTGGATAGGTGATGATTTTACTGTGTGAATAAATTATTTGGCTATCTGAATGAAAACTGTATTATATAATTCATATTATTAAAGGGGTTGTCCATTTACAGCAAGTGAATGTTATTGTTTGTGTCATGAAAAGTTATACAAAGCATGACAGCAAACGGAGATCTAGAAAATAGATTTCTGCTTGCTGTCACTCTATAGCAAACTCATTGGGGCTCAATTACTAAAATTTATTTGCTGTTAATGGACAACCCCTTTAATGAGCTGGGGATTGTGTTGCACGCGATCGGATATTGGTGCATCGGTTCCAGCTTGCACGCGACAGAAATCGTGGGGCGTGCCGTCGGACAACCTGACAGATTCAGACAACGCGCAAGAGTCAACATTTAGAATTGTGTCGTAAGACACGCACTTACAAGCACCGGGAAGAAGAAGGTGAACTTCGGCGGACCTCGGCGCGGAAGCAACAGATGCAGGAACTCCGGGGCACGATCTTCGTGAATCGCGCCGGACATTATCCTCACCAGGCCATCCGAATCGGGGATCGCGACAGGACCAGGTAAGTAAATTTGCCCCATTGTTTAATTCCTGTCCCCGGTCATCTGATGTTACATAGGTTTGTTATATCAAGCAGCTATAATTACCCTGTGTGATATAAGGAGACATGCACCTGTGTGACATCACATGACCATGGACCATTTTTTTGCCTACAGGAAGTAAACGATGAAGCTTCCTGTTGAATGACAGCAAGCAGAGATCTAAGAAACTGTTAGTGATTGATACATAAAGTAAACTGGAAAATTGTATAACATTTCATGGTACAAACAATAACAATTATTTGCTGATCATTTACAGCCCCTTTAAGTTCACATCTGCATCAGTGATTACCTTTGAGACACAGTTTGAAATATTTGGCAAAATTACAAAATGGACCCCACATTTTGGACACTAAACCAATAGAATGTCCTAAATATCCCCATATTATTCACGTCAATTTCTTTTTTTTTGGGAAAAACCAATAGGGAATGGTTCAAGATAAAATAAATGTGCTTGACCTGCTTTAGTTTCCTGTTTCCCATCAATTCATAGACACTCTTGACAGGGCCAGAAGTGTTGAAGGTTATGTCAGCTGCATGTAAGTTGGGGGTCAGCTGTCTGCAAGGCATTGTGGCTATGCATGTCTGTTGTATGACCTCTAAAAGTATTGGAGGTCATGAAAGCTGCATGTAAGTTGGAGTTCAGCTGTCTGCAAGGCACTATGAGTAGGCCTGTCTGTGGTATTACCACCCAATGGCCATACAATCGACCCACTAGGGCCAAGCAGAGGGTAGGTCTTAAACAGTAATGGGCCAGCTAGAAGTGTCCAACAACCATCAAGAACCCATGAAGTAGGGATAATAAGCTGTACCTTGGTGAGTACACTTCATTTTTATTTCTTCCCTCTGTCCCTAGGAGGTTTCCTAAAAAAATCAAAAATAAGGAGAAACGATAAATATTAAAGCACTATGGGGGTCATTTACTAAGGGCCCGATTCGCGTTTTCCCGACGTGTTACCCGAATATTTCCGATTTGCGCCGATTGTACCTGAATTGCCCCGGGATTTGGGCGCACGCGATCGGATTGTGGCGCATCGGCGCCGGCATGCACGCAACGGAAATTGGGGGGCGTGGCCGAACGAAAACCCGACGGATTCGGAAAAACCGACGCATTTAAAAAAAGAAATGTGTCACTTGGGACGCGCTCACCTTCACTTGGTCCGGCCCGGTGTACCCCAGCGCGTTCAGATGCTTTTCAGCGCAGCAGTGCCACCTGGTGGACGTCGGAGGAACTACCTTGATAAATTCCGGCCGGACCCGAATCCACCGCAGATCACGAACGGACCGGGTAAGTAAATCTGCCCCTATAAGTCTGTAAAAGAGATGACTTAGAGGGTACATGATTGATTTATATAACTATATGAATGGTACATACAAAAAATATTGTGGAAAGTTGTTCCAGGTTAAATCAAATCAAAAGACAAGGGGGCACTGTCTCCATCTGGAGAAAACAAAGTTTACTCACCAGAGCCAACAGGGTTTGTTTAATATGAGGATTGTAAATCTTTGGAATAGCCTGCCTCAGGCGCTGGTCACAGCAGGGACAGCAGAGAGCTTCAAGAAGGGTCTCAATGGCCTTTTACATTGGCAGTTTACACTAGAAAGAATGTGCAAAGTGGAAAACTGGTGCACGAAAATTAGTAAATGAGCCCCACAGTTGTGGGCCAAGCATAGAACTAAGCTTAATTTTAGCTGTTTTTTTCACTTCTGGGACAGATACAGCAGATATTGGGATAAAAAGTGCTACCAGCATTAGATTGAGTACTTTGAAAGAAGGAATTGACAATTATGTAAGGTTCATGTCTGTTTTACAGGTTATAATTGCCCCCAAAATGTTCATCAATTTGATGGTGGTCTTGGGATTGGGGCACCAAGTGATTCCAGTGATTGGTGATAAATCATTTTCTTGGAATAACCACTTTTAAGGGAATATGTCAGCAATTCTGGTAAATACCTATTCAAATCAAAATATCCCATTTTTGTTTTTTCAATAATCGTAGAGTATTTCTACTATTTTCTTTCATTGGTTATGTGGAATACCACCTCTCTTTCTCTTTCTCTACTCGAGCCAACTTATTGAGAGAGATTTTCAGAGATTCCTAGGCATGCTCTGTATGAGAAATGGAGTAGATAAGTTGCAATGTCTGTCTTATCTCGATAGAGGTGTCATCGTCTATTGTAATCCCTCCTGTCTTGCTTATGATGTATATGTGGTGACTGCTGCAATTCTACAGAATTAGCTAGTGTCTGTCTATTTTTAGCCTTAGTGGCCAGAGTGAAAATTAAAGCATATAAAACTATTTGCAATAATTAAAAAAATAAAATCATAAATAATTTCTAAGAAATCCATTTTAACATAATAAACTAGGTTTAAAAAATAGGTCATTTTGAGTTGACACTTTCCTTTTAAGTTGGCTTGTCTCTATGGAGTGGACTCACAAATTTAGGGCTTATTCACACATATGTTTTTTTATTCTCAGTGTGTTATTTGTGATTTTCAAGGATAGCCTACTGCCCCTGTGTCTTCTTTTCTTTTTGGAAACATGATTTTTTTCAACAGATCCGTAGTCCTTTAAAAAAAAATTTGAGCCTGTGCAGTGCTGATGCTAGGGAACCAGGTCTTATGCCTTCTAAGTAATGTTAAACCGTTTATTTATTAATTTTTTTGCAGATGTGAAAAAGCAGAACAATGGAAGTCATACAGATGTGGATACAAAATTAAAACAAAACAAATGTGTTCTTAACAGATACCACTGGACACATCTGTGTGAATTACAATCTCGTAGTCATGCTGTCAAGGACTACAGCAATAAGAAAACCTATTGAAAGGAAGTGTACCATCAAACCAAATGGGATAAACCAGGGACCCTTACACATATATCCAGGCACCATGACTGCAGTAATCTTCTTATAAATGTTATCCACAGCTTCCTTCTTACTAAAATCAACCTTTATGCTAATGAGCCTTAAGGGCTCCTGGGGTTGCTCCCAGAGCTTCTCTGTGCTTCAGCTTCACAGGCTGTTAGAATGTTTACCCCTCCCCCTGCTGCCTCAGCACATCCCTTCCCTTTGCCTGATGTAATCTCACTGCTGTACAGGAAGTTTCGGCACACAGTGGGAGGGTATTGCTCCTGCTCACTGTAACAGCCTGTGAATTTGCATTACGGAAGGGCTCTGTTAACGCCTCCAAAGCCCTTTTTAAGTATACATTTAAAAATGTTATTTTATTAGGAAGGAGGCAAAGACTAAGAAATATGAGATAACCACAGTCACAGCGCCTGGATCTATCAGTATGTGTCCCTGGTTTATCCCTGCTTGAATTTGATGGTAAATTTCCTTTAAGAATTACAAGGAAGAACAGAGAGTAAATAGAATTTCTGAATAGTAATGAGAAAAAAGTAATGGCACGTACGGTGATAGGAAAAATATAACTCAGAGAAAATAACTTTCCTTTGGTATTAAAAATCTACAAGACACAATTCATAATTAATGGGGGAAAATTGAAAGTAAAGTTGTTGACATTTTAAGTACTTTGTAAAACTGCTGACGACAAAGAGGCAGAGAGCCAGGAACAGTAACTTCCAAAGAAAATTAACACAATTTTAGTAACTTTTCTTATTTATCAGCAAACAGAGCTGTATGAGGACAGCCTCTTTATGTTTTCGGTCAGTATGACCATATTTATGTAGGTTTCTAATATCTAATTCTAATTTTGTACACACAAAGTTTCACCATCAAAGTTTCGCCATACAAATAACTTTTTTATACTTTTAAACTTATACCTGTGTAAGGTGTCATATATATATTTTTTTAAAAAGGTTATTGAAAAAGCAAGTCAAGCACATTGCGGACAGTGAACAATATTATATACAAGCTTATACATACAGTATAGCAAAGCAAAACTTATCTCCATGTTCAGATAATAACCAGAGATGAGTTATAATACACGTGAGAATTTGGTACCAAACCCACGCAGCGTGAGACATACCAAATATAGTCGTGTAGAAACCGAGCCAAGTATAAGTCGAGTCCCCTAATTTTAACACAGAAAACTGGAAAAACCTATTGACTCAAGAATAAGCCGAGGGTCTGAAATGCATTGGTCACAGCCCCAGTATATAGCCAGCAATCCCCCTGTATATAGCTTGCCAGCCCCTGTAGTATATAGCCAGCTATCCCCATGTAGTATATAGCTTGCCAGCCCCTGTAGTATATAGCCAGCCAGCCCCCTGTAGTATATAGCCAGCCAGCCCCCTGTGGTTTATAGCCAGCCCCCTGTGGTATATAGCCAGCCCCTGTGGTATATAGCCTGCCAGCTCCTGTGGTATAAAACCTGCCAGCCCCTGTGGTATATAGCCAGCTAGCCATCTGTACTATATAGCCAGCCTGCCAGCCCCCTGTAATATATAGCCTGCCAGCCCCCTGTAGTATATAGCCTACCAGCACCTGTGGTATATAGCCTGCCAGCCCCTGTGGTATATAGCCTGCCAGCCCCTGTGGTATATAGTCAGCCAGACACCTGTAGTATATAGCCAGCCTGCCCCCCTGTAGTATATAGCCTGCTAGCCCCCTGTAATATATAACCTGCCAGCCCCCTGTAGTATATAGCCTTCCAGCCCCTGTGGTATAAAGCTTGCCAGCCGCTGTGGTATATAGTCTGCCAGCCCCTGTGGTATATAGCCTGCCTGCCCCCGTGTAGTATATAGCCTGCCAGCCACCTGTAGTATATAGCCTGCTACCCCCTGTAGTAAACAGCCTGCCAGCCCCCTGTAGTATATAGCCTGCCAGCCCCCTGTAGACATCACAGTTGTGCGCCGCCGACCTGTCGTGGATCCGGCGTCGGCATGAAGAAAGAAGAGGCGCTGCCCAGGGAGCTGTCTAGGACCTGCCGCACATATGAAGAAAGAATAGGAGCTGCCCGGGCTGTCGGAATGGTGAATTTATTTTTTCTTATATGAGTATAAACCGAGTGGAGAATTTTCAGCACAAAAATTGTTCTGAAAAACTCGGCTCATAAATGGAGTATATACGGTATATTGAATAAAAAATGTGAAAATGCAGTAAATACAATAAACAAACTTAACAAACTATTCTAGACAGTAATGTTTAAAAAAATTGCAATCTCTCTCAGTCACTTAAAAGAGATCCAGGGGGAGATTTATTAGTGTCTGAGCGCAGAACTGTTGCTCATGGCAACCAATCAGAGCTCAGCTTTCATTTTCCCACATGTTGACCTCTGATTGGTTTCCATGGACAAAAACAACAGTGTCATGGGTGCTCCCGCGATCCATGTCGCGGATCGCAGGTACACCCGTGCTCTGCTGCCGCGGTCCCCGCTCCCCCAGCCCTCACTTACCTCTCCTGGCTCCGGCCTGTACTCTGGCTCCCAGCGTGTAGGCCGCATGCTCCTTGCCTGCAGTCGCTCGCTCTCACCACTAGAGGGCACGCGCGTGGACTTCTCAAGCCTTAAAGGGCCAGCGTCCTCCTGATTGGCTGCTGCTAATCCGGCTCGCCCTTATAATCCGGCACCTCCCTTCACTCCCTGCCGGATCTTCTCCTAGGATCTCCTATGGTTTCAACGCCAGGCTTCCCTAAGCCTTTCCTGTGGAAGAGAAAGCCCATTAGCGTTTCCAGACGCTTTCCTGTGTTCCTGTGTGTCTCCAGCGTTCTCATACGCTCCTGGTGTGTCCTGTCTTCCAGCGTTTCCAGACGCCTCCGTGTCTCCTGTCTCTAGCGTTCCCATACGCTTCCTGCTGTGCCTTCCAGGATTCCAGTCCAGCAGTGTCTGCAGTCCATGCCAGCGTTACCAGTGTTCCTCTGTGTTGCTGCTGTCATCCCAGGCTTGGACTGTTTCCTGCATATCCCTGTACCTTGGCTGCCACCGTGGGCCGCATACCATCTCCCGTGGTGGTCCAGAGGGTCCACAGACTCCTCCCTCCGGACTCTTCCCATAGAGACTTTTAGTTATGTTGTCTGTGTGACCTGTTACAGTAAGATCCGGCCATGGACCCAGCCAAGGCCATGGATCCCGTCAAGGACATGGACTGCTCTAATGACTCAGACCAATTGCTGGCAGAGGTCCTCACCCAGCAGTCTCAACTGATTTTTTCTTGGAGAAAGGATCTGAGCGGGGTTACCACCCTGCTCCGACAGCTGCTAGACTTCCGGCTGCCGCAGACTCCACTTCCGCAGCTTCCCAGTGCTGCTCCGGCTTTCCAAGAGCCACTCCAGCCTGCCTCCATGCCTCAGCAGCTGTTTGATTGCCAGCAACCTCAAGTCCGACTTCCATGTCGGCCTCGCTTGGCTCCGGTGTTCCAAAAGCCGGCCGCCGTGCTTCCTCAGCTTCCAAGCTCTAATCCGGTTTTCCAAGAACCACTCCAGCCGGCCGCCATGCTTCCACCGCTTCCAAGTTCTCCTCCGGCTTTTCCAGAGGTCGCTCCAGTGTCTCCACCGGCCTTCCCAGAGGTCGCTCCATTGTCTCCACCGGCCTTCCCAGAGGTCGCTCCAGTGTCTCCACCGGCCTTCCCAGAGGTCACTCCAGTGTCTCCACCGGCCTTCCCAGAGGTCGCTCCAGTGTCTCCACCGGCCTTCCCAGAGGTCGCTCCAGTGTCTCCACCGGCCTTCCCAGAGGCCTCTCCAGAGTCTCCAGCTTTCATAGAAGCCACTCCGGCCTCCTGCTCCCAAGTGCCGCTCCAGCCTGCGCAGCTTCCTAAAGCTGTTCAAGCTTTCCAAGAGATGCTCCTGCCTCCGCAGCTTCCCAGTGCTGCTCCGGCTTCCCAAGAGCCACTTCAACCTCCGGTTGTACTGCTTGCAGAGCAGTCTGTGCAAGTTTGTCCTGTTTCTGCTTTTCTCCTTAGGTGTTCCGTCACCGAGATGAATTGGAGGAGGCGAAAGAAGAGGCTGAAGAAGAAGAGAAGAGGGGCCCTAAAGGGGGGGTACTGTCACGGGTGCTCCCGCGATCCATGTCGCGGATCGCGGGTACACCCGTGCTCTGCTGCCGTGGTCCCCGCTCCCCCAGCCCTCACTTACCTCTCCTGGCTCCGGCCTGTACTCTGGCTACCAGCTTGTAGCCCGCATGCTCCTTGCCTGCAGGCGCTCTCTCTCACCACTAGAGGGCGCACGCAGACTTCTCAAGCCTTAAAGGACCAGCGTCTTCCTGATTGGCTCCTGCTAATCCGGCTCACCCTTATAATCCGGCACCTCCCTTCACTCCCTGCCGGATCTTCTCCTAGGATCTCCTATGGTTTCCATGCCAGGCTTCCCTAAGCCGTTCCTGTGGAAGAGAAAGCCCATTAGCGTTTCCAGACGCTTTCCTGTGTTCCTGTGTGTCTCCAACGTTCTCATACGCTCCTGGTGTGTCCTGTCTTCCAGCGTTTCCAGACGCCTCCATGTCTCCTGTCTCTAGCGTTCCCATACGCTTCCTGCTATGCCTTCCAGGGTTCCAGTCCAGCGGTGTCTGCAGTCCGTGCCAGCGTTACCAGTGTTCCTCTGTGTTGCTGCTGTCATCCCAGGCTTGGACTGTTTCCTGCACATCCCTGTACCTTGGCTGCCACCGCGGGCCGCATACCATCTCCCGCGGTGGTCCAGAGGGTCCACTGATCCACAGACTCCTCCCTCCGGACTCTTCCCATAGAGACTTTTAGTTCCGTTGTCTGTGTGACCCGTTACAAACAGTTTTACCTCACACACTTCTGATAAGTCTCTCCCTCAGTGTGGATTCTACCCCTACCTCTAAATATGACCATCAGACCGGGAAGGGGCAGGAGGAAGTCTAAGGAAGGGAAGCGTTTGCATATCAGAGATTCATAGGGAAACATCTGATTAAGGGCTCATGTACACTAACGTATGTCCACCGTTCTGTAGCCAGTGTTGGCGCATGGAAGAGGAGTAGGGGGTGAGTGCTGCTTGCGCCCGCCCCTCTCCATAGAAAATACTAGCCGCACGTCCATCGATACGGGTAAAGATAGAGCAAGCTCTATCTTTTTGCGGCTATGGCTCAGAATGGTGAACGCTTTTAGTACTTACCGTAGCGAGCATGTGCGCCATAGCCATCTATGGGGGCTTGTGGCCATACATACATGGCCATACATACGTCTCCATGACGGTTGTGTACATGAGCTCTAATGTTGGATTTCCACATCCTCAGTGTGAGGTGTTGGGATCATATCATCCCAAGCCAATATATTTTCTGGCCATGAAAAGTGATTCCTGTAAGAAAATCCTATGGTAGTGGGGCCAGGTTTATTTAGTTAGTGACCCAATGAGGCACATTTCAGGGTTA